>KN885792.1:7165-19775 GCA_000934455.1 Apostichopus parvimensis | reverse complement strand
AATATTTTCGTTGTTATATATTTTAAATTTCATTTTGCATATATGATTAATAAACTAATGTGAGAATATCTCCTGGGCAATACAACATTTCCCATTCAGTGTAATTAATTTATTATTCCTGGCTGAGTGCCAAAAACAATAATCTCATGAATTTTAATCCTTCGTTCGGTTAATACTCGACAATATTGTTTACATTAGCCAATCCAATTTGCAAGAAACTATTTTTAAGGTAATTTAAAGCACTGATTTATGGAGAGTTAGAAACAAAGTACTTTAGGGACTATAAAAGCCAGAGAGTAATTTAGCATTGATGTTATTTTGCATAGCAGTTTTTGTGTCTTTCAACTTGGTTACAACTAAAATGGTGAGAACACTGTACAAAAACATTATAGTTTTATGTATAAAAACAGCAACAAATCTTGACATTTGTTTAGCAATATACCCTCAGAATGTTACGTACTGGAGAAACATAAGGCAAACATAATGAACATGATAAAGATCAAAGTGAACATAAAAGATAAAACATTATGATATGCTAAACATATCTTTTGTGTTTACACATTATTTCTGACTATTTAATTTCCAAACGTAGCGAGTTATAGTACACACAACATCATCTTGCAATTCAGGAAAGTTAAGCATCTTCCTAGATGTACTTGAGGTACAGTATGCCCTGAGTATAGGCCTAGTTGGGTTTTAGGTTGAATCAGTAATGTTTGGGGTACCAGGGAGGAAGAGGGGGAGGACCGACCGGAATTAGTAGGCGGGTACCTGGGAGCAAATTTTTGGTTCGTTACCATGACTACTCAACATCATCTAGTGATTCATGATACTAAGTCACCAACCATCAGGATGTATTCATGAAATAAAAGATTGACGAGCAAAGTAATCACTGATTTCACTTGAATCCCACCACTCTTTCATTTCAAAGACAATTCCTATGAATAATCGACAGAATGATTATTATCAGAATTTATTAGACATTTCCTGGTTGAAATAAATAAACTAGCCACACTAAGAAATTGTTTAAGGAATTGTTTGTGAACTTTCAGTACTGGCAAACGTTTAACATATTAAAACTAGTGAGTTTATTCCGTGTGAGTTCATTCCTCACATCTGAAGCCTCCAAAATCCTACGTCATTCTGCATGTGAACATTTTCGCACATGAAAAAGACCTTTGAAGGTCTAATAAGGGAACAGTCTTAACTTGCAGAAGGTGTAGATATGAAAGTTCAATTATAAAGAGGAGATAGACAAGACTGGAGAACAATTAATTGACCACAATCAGTTGCAAAAGTTCCTTTAATTTAATACTTACATCAGTTGCGTGAAATGCTGACAGCTTCGATTTCGTCGCAGAACTTACGACGGGAGTCGATGGGGTGGATGGCTTGCGGGATGGGGTGGAGGGCTTGTGGGATGGGGTAGACGGCTTGTGGTATGGGGTAGACGGCTTGTGGGATGGGGTGGACGGCTTGTGGGATGGGGTGGACGGCTTGTGGGACGGAGTGGAAAAGTCAGTAGAAACTTTCTTGGCAGGTGTTGATGAAGGAGCAATCCTTGCTACCGGATGAGATGGGGTGGAGGGCTTCCGAGATGGACTAAAATTGTCCGCAGCAACTTTCTTGGCAGGTGTTGATGAAGGAGAAGTCCTTACTACAGGTGTAGATGGGGTTGACGGTTTCCGAGATGGACTAAAAATGTCAGCGGCAACTTTCTTGGCAGGAGTGGATGATGGAGCCAAAACTTTGCGAATCTTTTTGCCGGAAGCGTCGACTTGGGGGGTGCTCTTAGATCCACGCTTCCTCTTCTTTGCTTTCTGCGAGGCAACAATAATCTTCAATAAGTTTTGGTGGTGGATTTGTGGTACATTGAAATACACTGAAAAGCAGGTGGGTTTGAATGGAGGGACTTGGGTGAGGATGGGGAGAGGTGTCTGAGGGGTGGGTATGGACACCTCACAAATCCATTTATCTGTAAATTGCTTCCAGGAAAAGAGCAAAAAAGTAATACCAACTAACAAATCTCACCACCTCATCATACCTTAACAGTTACCTTCCAGCGAACTCTTAAATGTATTACCACGAGTTACCTTCAAGAAAATCTTAAAGGTAATCGCAAGTTACCTTCCAGCAATTCTTAAAGGTAACCACAAGTTAACTTCTAGTTACCTTCCAGTAATTCTTAAAGGGAATCACAAATTCACCCCAAGCTTTCAGCAGTCCTTGCCTGGAGGCTCTGATACTTTGACATATTTCCAGACATAAAGGAAGGTTCAATAAGACATTTAAGATGTCTTAGTTAAGCTAGATGCTTTAAGAGTGGCAGTCAAATGTGTGGCAAAATCTGAGCTCCAGTGATAATTATTTTCACTTTCTAGCATATTTTGGGGGCAATCTTAATCACCTTCGATGTTAACTTTGCTAAAAGCTCAACGGTACTGACTTAAAAGTTTAGCATGTTACAGTTTTCAAAACTACTTTCCTGAAGCGTCTGACTCTCCAAATTATTCCACACAAAATGAGCAGTCATAAAAAAAAAAATTGCTAAGATGTGTCAGTGAGAGAAATGCATCTAGTGTGGTTTAAAGACGCTGGTGAAGAATTTGAAAAGTGCTAAGTACAGTAGATGTTCCCTTTATTCTCCAGAGATAAAATATATTGATGATTCTGATATTGATGATTGATATTGATGATTCACAGAGTTTTGTGAGTGGCAAATCTCTAGACAGTAAGACATAAACTTAAAGAATCAATAGCTCTTCTAAATCACAAAACAGAAACAGGAGCAATAGACCAAGCAAAGAAAGACTGAACATGGAGTAATGTTGCTATAGTAACGAGATCATGTTGCTATGGTAGCAACCAATACTACCTTAGGTGTATCTGGATCAGTCTCTGACTCAGTGATGTCTTTTTCGTCGACTCCACTGCTCCCTTCAGATTCGTGGCCGTCATCGTCACTTTCGGGTTTGAATTCTTCCCCTGAAAAATGACGAAATCAAACTTCAACTGTGGTACTGTTTGTCAATCTATTTACAATCTAGGGATGGGTGAGGGACAAACAGATTTCATTAATATGATAACCTACAATATATATATATATTTTTATGTTCAAGTGGCGGGAATGCTTGCTTCCAACCTTATATAATTCATGACTTTTATACAATTCATGACCATAATACCAGACAACAGTCAAATTTATTTCGTGAACATACCTATTCTGCAACTTCACAACTAAATGTTAGATACACTGGTCCTAGATTTTGGAATACCCTAGATGCCCAGGTCAATAGTTCAAAATCATTTTTACATTTTAAAAAACAACTAAAACGGTCTTTATTAAATAAGCACGCGTAAAGTTTCTAGTTTCTTTTCTTATGTTGAGGTGTATTTTGGTGGGTTGGGTTGGGGGGGTTGTGTGTGTTTTTTGTTGGTGGCCTGGCCTCGATAAGCTCTGCTTCTGCCAGGTCTCCCCGACTTCACATCATTTGTATATCAATTGTTTGACTCCTATGGAATGTATTTGTATTGTACTGTACATTCAAATGTTATATGTTCACTTTGTTTATGTTATGGTGAAGTGGAAATAAATAGTTTTCAATTTCAATTTCAATATATGATAAAATATGAAAAATAAAAATAAAATATATATATATATATCATATCATAAAAATATGAAAAATATATATGAAAAATATGATAAAAACCGAAACATATTTGAAAAATGATAAAATGAAACTGATTACTTTGAAAATATTTACACGATATTTCCAAATATTAATGACCATCTTGCTACATTTGATACTAGACTCTGATAATGTTGTTACATGACTTCAGTAGTTTGATTCCATTTTAAAAAGACGACAAGTCCAAATTTGTTAGATTCCAGTTGTGTTACACATGAATTTGGTTGGTTTAACAATCTTAAAATCATAGCTTAAAATACTTCATAATTAGTTATTTCATGATTGGAGATTGTTTACTGGAAATGTAAATAAATGGTGGTACCTTACATTTTGGCATTTCTTTGTCAAATATACATGGCTGGAATGTTACTTGCCACTCAAACGACTACCAAAACAAAATCAGCCATTAAAGGGTAGTTTGAAGATAAATCTGTTTTAAAGTAAGAATGTTGTCCAGAAATACGACCCAACAAAAACTAGAGAAAAACGCCCAAATTATCCTTAATATATAACTCTACCTGAACTTTCACTGTCTGATGGCATTGTCGTTACTCTCCTTCTTTTAGCCTTATTCCCAGCGGCTCGTTTAGGTCTAGACTGAGCTCTCTTCTTAGATTCTGCCTCTTCAGCCGAGTCAGAGCTGCCATCTGAGCCTGAAAAAAAAAAAAAAAAAAACGTTTGAATTACTTATAACAATTAAGAGCAAAATGGTTTAGTTTTGCCTCAGCTCACTCAGCTCATATTTTTAGAAAAGATCATCATACATACATTATACATACATACTGGAGTGTTAGCTCAGTGGTTAACGCCTGTGCCTTCCAATCATAAGGTCCCCGGTTTGAGTCACTCCAAGATTAATGTATGTCGTCCAGTTACAGAGTTGTTGACAATTGACATTTCATAATCATGGACGTTAAATATGAATCTAAGAGACTGACTTCGGTCAGCTTGCAGCTTTGATAAGCCAATGAGGCTTCTTTGCGAGTTCCTGCTTGCAGGAGGATCTAAAAAACATAAGTACATACATACATACATACATACATACATACATACATACATACATACATACATACATACTGTATGTGTCCTGTGAGAGGTCATGCATGATAGAGGGCAGCGCATTGAACTCATAGACTGTCGACCGCATTGGGGGACGTGTGGAAACCCTTTAAGATTAAGTTGTGAATATCGACAGCATTAAAACCGACAGAAAAATCTTTGGAAACTGAACAAGACATTTTTGGCGACAACTGTAAATTTAACCCAAGAATCGTAATTCTAATGCCACGGATTTCAATCAAGATCTTTGCTTAGATATCTTTATTCTTTCCAAATGAAGTAATAAATTTGAAAGGAAACATTTGCAGTACCATCATCGACGACGTCCATGTCATCTTCATCTTCACTTTCTTCGTCAGACGGGATGCAGAGGACGAGGTCCTTCTTCTCATCTGGTGACATCTTCATCGCTTTGTCCGCTGACCGGAGCGACTCCTTGATGTGAGCTTTCTGATTAAAGAAACGTCCCCCTGGTTGACACTCTCTGGCGGTACTTCCCTCATATTTCTCGACATATCTTGTTAAAAAGAAGGACACATGTAGAACAATTCGCACAACTGGTACTACGTGTACAATAGTATAGGCACAACAAACAAGAAAACCAAAAGAAAATAAGATGGATGGATGGTCGGTCACCAGTGGCTACTACTGTAAGAATGATACATGAAAATCTTGAAACTGACGAGACACTTTGGGTGGAAGAATTGAAAAGGAGGTACAGAGGGTTGGCCAGAGGGAGGGAACCAATCAAAGTGGGGTTATAGTATTAAACTCTGGGCAGAAGCTGAGACCACCGAGTTGAGTGAACAATAACATAGATCTATTTCCTTCAAAGGAGTATGAATATAACAGTGTACTATACATCTCATATTACATCATAACATGGGCAAATTGCTGTTCATTTAAAGGGAGTGAAGGCTCGCGCACAAAGAAACTGAACTTGTTTCGAATAAGGTGTAACAGAAGTGTTACACACCACCATCTATCCCAGAAAATACACACACAGCTTGCTACTGTCGGTAATTAGACACTAGTGCACAGTCAGTACATACTGTACAGCTGCAGTCAATGGGCCACAGCACAGTGTTTAAACGATACAGCGATGGACATCTCAGGTCCAGCTAAAGATAACAAGGTATCACGTTTTATTACTGTCTGCATTTTGTAGCGACACGAACAAAACGTCAATTGCAAGCAACAGAAAGTTAACTTTTTTCAGATGGCTGCACAGGGTTTGGGGCGAGTTTTCAATGCCTTTAAGGCTTATTACTGGCAGATGGCTCCATTTGAGACGAGAGGTACAGTAATCGTCAAAAGTATGATTATTTAAGAGCCATCCGGTTAAGTGAGAAGTGCAGCTAAATTTTATTCCAACATGGAATACATGTACTCAAGATTATTAAAAAATAAAATTGGTGGATAATCAAAGCTCTCTTGGAAAACATTCTCATTCATTTTACAAGACATTCATTTATTTCTTTTGAAACGTATGCAAGTTTCTTCCTGGAAATAGCTAACATTGTTTCAACCCAATGTTTAAATAATGTTGAGTGCACAAGAGTCGACTAAACAATTGAGATCGAAATAATAATAAGGTAAACTTATTTGCAAAAATAACAAACATATTACATTCCATTCCATGGCGTTGCGCCAAACAAACAACAGTTAAATACTTCCTGACATAAACAACGCTGTGAGATCTGTTACATTCGCAATGTTAGGAAAAACAATTCATCATAAAAAATAATAAATTTAAAAAAGGATTAAACTTTAAGAACATTGCCTTTACTTACAGATGACATTTAGATAAGGAACACTTTGGAAAGTAATTGTTGAGCTTTATAATTGATAAGAACAGATCTTGAGTATTAAGAGAAAATTTCAGTTCAAAAGCATTTCTGTGAAAAGACATATTGGAAAGAGTTCCATTAAATACAATAATGTTGCAAGGAATAAATCAGGAATATATATCTTTAGTATCGGTGTTGTGTGGGGCAGTTTTGAGGGTTTATGTTTTTTTCATTATTTTTTTAAAACAATTTGGGGGGGGTTAAGATTCCTCCCCCTCCCCCCTTTGTTTTTGTAAAACGCTTGATATCCTACAATAGGGACTATAGTTTTGCATTTCTATACCATTTTCAAGTTAACCCAAATGTAGTATTTCCCTACAAAATATCGGAACAATATTTCCTGTCTTGCAGGAGCAAACCACCATGGATTAATTTGAGGCAGACAGAGAATAATTTAGTCTATGAATGTTTGCCTTTACTGTATAACTGTACTGTACTATGGTTCCTATGTACAAACCTGCTATACATTGCTACTTTTGTATGTGTAGCAATTTTCATTATTTTGTATACAGTATATAGCCTTTTGCGATGCAATATGGAACACATAGTTCCCTGGCAGAGATATCATGTATAGTTATATATTTACTGTGATTTCCCCTTCCCTTAAATATTTAAACTCATACTTATATTTGTTCCTTCCTTTTCTGTTTGTCTGTTTGTTGTTTTTCTTTGTGAATCAATTCCAAATTGAAGCAGGTAAATATACCACTACTAAGAAACACACTTTATCAAATAGTCTGTAGTTCCTACTAACTTTCAATAAAGTCTAGTTACTACTAACTTTATATAAAAAGTCTGTAGTTGGTACTAACTTTATAAAAAAGTCTGTAGTTCCAACTAACTTTATATATAAAGTCTATACTTTCTACTAACTTTACATAAAGTCTGTAGTTCCTACTAACTTTATATATAGTCTGCAGTTCCTACTACTTGACCATTCAAATCTAATACAATGTTTGTTGCTGAATAGTGTCATTCTGTACCACTGAAACCTTTAAGAATAATGAATCCATTTGGCCAAGATTACACTGCTCCAGAAAGTCATCCAAATTAAGGTCAGATTGACATCATGAAACATGAGCCAGGGTTTACATTGATTTAAGGCATTGAAGACTCGCCCCAAACCGTGTGCCGCCGTCTGAAAAAGTTAACTTTCCGTTGCTTGCAAGTGAAGTTTTTCGTGTCGCTACAAAATGCAGACAGTAATGAAACATTATACCGTATCTTATTATCTTTAACCTAGACCTGAGATGTCCATCGCTGCTACAGCATGTACACTGTGTTGTGGGTATTGACCATAGCTGTATGTATTGACTGTACACTAGCGTCTAATTAACGACAGTAGCAAGCTGTGTGTGTATTTGTGGGATCGATGGTGGTGTCTAACACTTCTGTTACACCTCATTCGAAAATAGGTCAGATTACCGGCATGAGACGTTTCTTTGTGCGCGAGTCTTCAATGCCTTTAAATCACAGAAAGTTCTACAAACCTTTCACTCAGCCAAGCTCTACTGGAGCTCTGGTCAAAGAACTGAACATGAATCTCAGGACGTTTGACTCCTTTATGGAAGATCTGAGCCGTGGGATGGTTGCAAACCAGACTAGGCCACCAGGGATATCCGTCCAGTTTGGCCCAAACCACTTCAAACTCATTGAATTTACATGCTGCGAGAGAAAGTAGACAACAAAGAAGTTTCCTTCCACATCAAAATTTCTGGTAGAGTGTGTTGATATCAACTATCAGTGCAAGTTCACTTTCAATGACTTGTTAATTGTTGACAAGGAATTAATTTATCATATATTGTAATATTGAGCATAGTGATACTGGAAACAAATGGGCAAGTTGATACACAAATGTAATATTGTGTACAGTTGAGCCTTGAGGCATACTGTACATACTATTTTAATTATTTAGCATGAATAAAATAAAGAACCTCACAAGCCCTGAAAAGTGAAAGCTTTGGCTTCATCGACCTCGCCAACCCCCTCGAATGGGTTATAATTAGGCCTAGCCTTTATTTGGCAAAATACATCTAACTTTCTTTGGCACGGGTATGCTCTTTTACACAAAACTATTTGACTAATTAGGCCCATCAATATGCAATACCACTGGCACTAGGTTAGGTGTAGGACTATGCATGTATCTTATTCTAGACTAGCGTAGGGTCCCTTTGTAAAATTGTAGCATGTCAGTAGACCTAGGCTATAGCCTAGCTTTGCCTAAAGTAAGAGGCTGATACCGTAACAGCCCAGCAAAACAAGTTAGGCTAAAATAAGGAGTAAGCTATGAAAATAATCAGCAATTTAGCATAAAAGTGTATTTCAGCAACTGTGACCTACCTGCGGCTTTTGGCTTTGTGACCAGCTTCAACTTTTCCTGAGTTGTTTCAGTTGTAAGTTTTGGTGATGTCTTTGCGCTTTCCTTAGGAGACACAGATTTTTTCACACCAGCATCATCTGCAACTTCTGGTGAAGTTGACTTCTTAGATGATAATTTTGAGAAAAAGGAAAAGAGGGTTGCTTTCTCCTTCATCCTGTTGCAAGCCAGTCTCAAATTAGTGGTTAATTCCGTGCCAAATATAGAAATATTGGCTTAGCCAACTGTAGTGCGTCGTTTAATGGAGTCAAGCTACGCCTACACAGTGTACACTACACTACTGCCACTGGTTCCGTGTTATCAACACTGTTGACATGTGTGAATTGATTTCGCGGGAATTTCAATAACACGTTCGCGGGATCTCGCAAGGTCTTGGATTTTGCGGTCAAAGGTTATGTTTACCTTTTGAATTCATGGAGTTGATCTTTGGACTGTGACTATAAACTCACCGTCGGTGTATTTTTCATACTGCCTTCGTTTAATCGCTTGTTTAAGGTGTAGAAATTTACGACTACCAGGAATCTGCAAACAGAGGCATATGCGAATTGTAGTGTCTTTAGACCAAAAGGAAGCAGGTTAGCCAAAGTTCTTCTATAGGCCTACTGTAACAATAACACTAACAGACCAAGCTTGTTATTGGAGAAAGTATCCCAGCATAGGCCTAGCCTTGAAAGGGGGTCTTTGGTTATAGGCTAGGCGCTATAGGCCAAAGTGACTTAGAGAACTGTTAATTGGTTATATGACAAGGAAGTGCAAGAGTGTAAAGGACGGTTAGGCTAGCCCCCCCCCCCCCCCACGGGGGCATGGACCAACTATATACAGTACTCATAAGTATATAAATTTGGGGCCTAACTTTAGAAACCGTACCATATGAATCCGTACCATATGAATGGGAAAGCTAAGGGGCTAGGAAGTAGGGTTAGGGGTTAGGAAGTAGGGTTAACGTATGTAGAAGTAGGAATTAGGGTTAGGAAGTAGGGTTAGGGGTTAGGAATGGTACAGATTCTAAATTAGTACCCAATTTGACTAGCTTATATTTATAACTAGTTCCAGGATATGTTACACTGTTACACCATATAAAAGAAAGAGGAAATTATTATTATAAGCTTCAAGCAGACAGAACCAAGAGAATGCAGACCAGTCTTCATGGGAAGTCTTCTACATATATATCTGTATAAATGGACTCATCCTTTTGCAATGTACTTCTTGAAATGTTTTAGTTTGGTCACATTGTGGCACCACATGTTTTTGTAAGTATTAGGGAACATTTGCAGCTGCTTGTCAAGAACATGGAACTCGTTATACAAATGAAGTGGTCCTGATGCTTAAGTGGCCAAAGTGTTGAGGTAACTGGATATTTTGCTGCCTTACCTTGCTTTAACTGTTCTTAAATGCATTTCTCATGTTTTAAGATGTTTTAATTTTGTATTCCAAGCAAGATCAGCAAGCCATAGTACAGTAATTTTCAACAACCACCACACAGATACTTGTGCAGGACTAGGGGCATTTGTTAAGCAGATTGCTATTATAAAAATCTTTCAAACTTTTATCCCTCAAAATCTCCAGGGGTACACTGCATTGTTTCTGAACCACAGTTTCACAAATCTACAAGTGGGGTTCAGGGGCTATGCTATGGGAAAAGTTTACAATATTAGGCCTGACTTAATTACTGCAAGCTTGTGGTCTTTTATTACACCAAGAACCAGTTTACTCTTTAAAAAAAATTAAATTATTTCCCCTCAAAATTGAGGGGAGTGAATACAGCAAAGGCACATGCAACTAGCACCAATGTCATGGAAACCTTCTATAGCAGCCCAATGAAACATACTGTAAGACCACAACATTTGTAACTATACGTATGAAATTGTGCAATCCAGGGGTATTGTGTATAATTTTGTCCCTCCAAGCATGGAAACTCTGTGATATTGTGGTAATTTGCATTGGTTACGGTATTAGATACAGCCTATACTGGTAAGATAAATACTTGAGGTATAAGTTAGTTCCCAGAATGTTTCTCATGTATGAGAGAGGTCAGTAAATTGAGGTCATGAAATAGTGCAAGTATCCTGGTTTATGTGAAATCAATCTTGTGGAAAATATAAACTGGGATTGAAAATGCAATCAACTGCTTGAATATGATTGTACAATTGTTATTGTGTCTCGAAAATTGTTGATGAATTTTAAGCAATCACATTCACTGCCTATATCTCTGTTTATGTTTTGGGTCAGTGATACAGTATACTGTACAGTAGGGTACATTAAGTCAGTCTCTCAACTTTAAATAGTGATACCTTTGACCTTTACAGAAAACTTGTTATGCATATATTTAAAAATTAACATTCTTACATTCCTTTACTGTTCTTCTGTTTTTTTTGTTTTAGAATGACAGACACGACGATATTATCCTTTAGGCATTCCTGTCAATCATCAGGGAATATTTTATGTTTTCAGCTGCCTTTGTACTGTCCGATATGTGGGAGGAGTCTAACTAATGAGCCCTTGGCCACACCTCCTGTTAGATATCCACCAATCCTGAAGAGCAGTTCGAATTATCCTTTCAGCATCATTATAAAACCCACACATGGGACATTCTTGGGGTGAGTAGAAAATCAAAGCAGAACTGAGTTTGATATCGAGCATATTATTTAAACAAGTCTGGTAAATGTCTTCCGAGCTTCATTCCTAAATATTATACATTTTTTAGCATTTACCTCACTTAATAAGTGCCTGTTAACACATGTATTAGATCGGATGAAAAAAGAGAAATTTTGACTTCAAAAGCAGAGATGAATGCATCAAATCGCTACTTTAATTGTAATTTGAAATTGATTGGGATCAAACTTGAATTTCTTTCAAAGGGACTAGAGTTATCTTACTTGATGTAAAACAGTCAATGCCACATACAGTTACACTCTATATGTCAGGTGACTGGGGTAGAGAGTGGATCAAGTTGTTTGGCTTAAAGGCATTGAAGACTCGCCCCAAACCGCTTGCCGCCATCTGAAAAAGCTAACTTTCCGTTGCTTGCAAGTGAAGTTTATTTCTTGTCGCTACAAAATGCAGACAGTAACAAATGTGACACCTTGTTATCTTATATCTAGACCTGAGATGTCCATCGCTGCCATGTACACTGTGTTGTGGGTATTGACCGTAGCTGCATGTACTGACTGTGCACTAGTGTCTAATTACCGACGGTAGCAAGCTGTGTGTGTATTTTCTGGGATCGATGGTGGTGTCTAACACTTCTGTTACACCTCATTCGAAACTAGGTCAGATTACCGGCATGAGACATTTGTTTGTGCGCAACTCTTCAATGCCTTTAAATTGCAAAATTGCACCCTGGCTCTAACTTTGATGACAATTCTGAAAAAGGACAGTGTTTTAATCAGAACTAGATGTAATTAAGGGATGATTGGTAATCTCCAAAATAGCTGTACAGTTTCAAACACGCTCTGGATCAAAGGTGACCCTTGATGTACTACATATAAAGACTATGAACTGTTCATACTGCCAGTACAAGTGCTTTGAAGCATGCTATGGGAGGACAGTATGGAGTGGTATTAGCATTAGAATCAGATAAAGACTATGAACTGTTCATACTGTCAGTACAAGTGCTTTGAAGCATGCTATGGGAG
>KN885791.1:41678-56927 GCA_000934455.1 Apostichopus parvimensis | reverse complement strand
AATATATATAATACTTCTTCTTGATTTCATTTTCACGTTAATATATCAACAAGTAGTATATGTCGTGCTACTTCACGATGCACATTCCCGATAAGCGTTTTAGTTTAGTGCCGCTTGAACATTACGTAAGTTGTTTTGGACAGTTCACGTAGGTAAATACAATCTGGATATTAATTGCATTGGTAGGTTTTGCAACTATTGCTGGTTTGGTAACACGCCTTCTGTTACAAACTGAAGCGCTAGGATAATAGCGTGTACTTGTATACATTCCCTTCTGCAGTTTGCGTGTATATAGGAAATTACATTCTGGATATTAATTGCATTGGTGGTTTTGCAACTATTGCTGGTTTGGTACTACGACAGGAGGCTTCAGGGAATAATTTATTCACAAAAACGGGAGCTCCCGAAACGGCTCCCAAAAGACGGGAGACCTCCAGTATACAATGTGGCGAAGGCTCCCGAAAAAACGGGAGCCCCAGAAAACGGGCGCTTTCGGCTCCCAATACAGAAAACGGGAGCCCCCCCCCCACAATACAGAAAACGGTAGCCCCCGAAAAACCGGGGCCTTCGGCTCCCCATTGGCTCCCAGTAGAGGCTCCCAGTGGGGGGGGGGGGGGGGTAAAGTAGCAAGTTCTCGCTAATTATCTTTAAAACTCACCAGCTGCTTCAGCCTGAGTTTTTTCTCTGAGAGAATATATGACCCCCACCCCCACCTTAACCCCCACCCCACAAGGAAATGGCGGGACGGTATAAATGCTACCTCTATATAGCAACCTGCTGGACATATTGGATAATTTTTACATGTACTCCTATCACGGTTATTAATACTGTCCATGTCCATATTATTTCATCTGTAACCAAATCTTTGGATAACTCGGCAAACTGCCTCCCCCACCCTCCCCCTCCCTCAAAGGTGCTTGATTATCGCTTTACCCTGTGTTGGTTAACCCCAACACAGATGTTTTATAATTTATTTTTAAGACTTGAAATAACTTACCTGAAACTGATGTCCTGGCAATGGCTCTTCGCAAAGGTTGTTACTTCATCTGGCATTTGTTGTGAAGTGTTGAATTATTACTGTTTTGTTACCAGTTTTGTAGGAATTATTTCATAGTTAGCCACAATAGGTCACATCATTTGCTAGAAAGTACTAACATGAATATTCATTGAAAGAATGGTACATTCCAAATAATTGTTTGAACGGTAATCTCAAAGTGAAAGTAAAATTTTGTAAGTTAAACGTTTTCAAAAATATCAATCTTATTATTATTTGTTTTTTTGTATACCCTCCATGGTCTTCTATTAAGTTTCATGTCAGTGATATTATTGAGTGTTTATTCAGCCTTTCATAGTTCGAATTTAATCACTTACCATGATTACATTGGTTACGTGTTGAGAGGGTAACAAGGTAACACGCCTACTAAAATCAATAAAGCCACGTATTTTGGAAAGTCCAGTAAACTGATTTTTCAGCATTTCATAATAATCATTAGCTATCTGGGACTAATAAAACCTAATGACAGAAAAAAATACGAAACGTTTTACCCGCGTTTATATATTAAAAACACCCACCCAACTGTTTGTGTTTTATACTCGAAGAGTTTTCATGCCAAGTGCATGTTAGTGCAAGAGTTTATACACATTTTTATTTTAGAATATCCTGTGTGGCATATGTTTTACTAGTGATAAAGTCTTGATGTCAGGGGACTGGGGTTGTGAGTGGATCAGGTGGTTTGGTTTTCGTGTCCAGCTGGCTCTTCCTTTGCTGAAATTTCTGTCTTTTAGTCTAGTTTAGTTAAGAAACTCAAGGATCAGGAAACCTTACAGTACAGCTTATAGTTGAGATATCCGTGTTAGATCGTGTTAATATACACCGGCTTATTTCAAGCCTTCTCTTTTCGATAAGTGTTCAGAGGATAACGAGGCAGCGGTGTGAATTCGCTCCCATTCCTGCCCTCGGGACCGCCATTTTAACGTCCCAATCCGACGGACGAGAGTGTATTACCCAGCATCTAACCACTCTCTCAAATACTGAGGTAGACAAAGGCACCCCATTCGACATCACTGCAATATGGATCCCTTCTCCGTAAACACAGCGTACTGACTTTTGGCCAATTAACATCATGGGCATGCGTATATATTCCCTTTTCGAAGAAACTCATGAATGATACCTCAACTGACATAAGACGGTATGATCACATGATCACAGTCACGATGTCAGGTTAAACGTGACAGTTGAAAGGTGGGCTGAGATTATTGTTTAAGTTGTTTAGTTTTCATGTTGAGGTTCTGTCGAGGGGAATTTTTTTTTCTTTTCTAAAATAGATCACGAATGTATAGCATATTTTTAGCTAGTTGGTTGAAAGGTCATATTATGAATATATTGTGGTCGCGGATCAAAAATGTATGTATTTACAGTCACGTGACGTCGAGATCCAGGTCAGACTCTAACGATCATTCGCAGGAAATAATTATGATTTAAAAATTCCTTTTCTTCAGATGTTAACATATTCGGTTACAATTTCCTATATTCCTTCTACGTGGACTCATTAGAGTAAGTTGGGCGTGTCTTGTCAAATTCAGGGATGAAAATACCGACCAAAAAATTAAACAGAAATTGTAACTATACACCAATAAACGAAGAGAAAGCCAGAATATATGGATTGAAAGTTTCCTTGTTAATCACTATTACAACTTTTGGTCACACCCTGCAATGATAAAGGTACCTGGTAGGTATTTTTATTCAATACTTTAGAGAAGTCGTGCACTTAATGACTGCACCAGCATGTAAAATTGGTTCTTTTATTACCAGCATTTTGACTCATGAGGGAGTTGTTATTACCTCGTCTTTTAATGAATCACTCAACAAAGTTGTTGGTCAATTTTTATAAAGTTTACTGAGTTTATTCGATAAATATCTGCTCATCGTGAGTATTCGATTTTCTGTGTTTCGCGGGTTTTCTGTGCCTTGGTGTATTCGATGTGAATGTGCCTGCATGACGGGCTATCAGTCTCAAATCGTTGGGAATCGACTGATACCGATTTAAATCGACATATACCAATTTCCTACGACTTATACCAGTTTCCAGCAGCTTAAATTGACTTCTACCGATTTAAATCGACATATACCAGTTTAATTCGACATATCATCGATTTAAATCGACATATACCAATTTAAATCGACATATACCAGTTTAAATCGATGATATGTCAAATTAAATCGGCATATGTCATTTTAAATTGACATATACCAATTTAATTCGACTTATACCAGTTTAAATCGACATATACCGATTTAAATCGACATATACCAATTTAAATTGATGATATGTAAAATAAATCGGTATATGTCAATTTAAAGCGACATCTACCAGTTTAAATCGATGATATTTCGAATTATATCGGTAGAAGTCAATTTCCTTGGACTTATACCAGTTTCTAGCAACTCAAATTGACATAAACCTATTTAAATCGACATATTATCGATTTAGCTCATTAACATATTCCAAATCCCGATTTCGATGATTTAATGTTTAAGGAATTAGAGGAGCTATTGAATAGATGTAATTGTGAATGGACTGAAGTCAGGTATAGTAGGACTTTAAGTATTGTGCAGTTGTTGAAAGGGATTTTTGCGAGGATGTTCCAACTTGTAATGGATTCGAGGTGTTACCTGTGGAAGAGTTGCGCGGTGATGTTTGTAATGGGAATGAAGTCTCCTAGGAGGGAAATAGTGAGTGGACGAAGTACGTGGTGATTGTGATGTGATTGACGATGGTAGTGTGGTTGAAAACAGCGGTCAGTGGGGAACAAGAGAAGTCCAAAAGGAGAATGGTATTGTGTGGGAATTCACTAGTACAGTATGTAGACTGAGAGTTCTGCAGGGCGGATAAAGCAAAAAGTGTCAGGGTATGCTTGCCAGGTGCCAAAATCCAGGATGTCAGTGAAAGGGTAAATAAAATTGTGTCAAAATGAGGAGGTGGTTGTGGTCCAGGTAGGCACCAAATAATGTGCAGAGTCACTAGACATAAATCAGTCAAGGTATCACTAATTGTTGTGTCGCCTAGCATCAACTCGAGCTAAAGTTGTCATCTGTAGTTTATTGCCAAGATTTGACAACAAGGTTCAGTCACATAAGATGGTAACTTTGAATGGTTTCTTGCATAGTCTGTGTTCTGACTTTGGCTTCACATTTGTTGACATGTGGTCATGTTTCCAGGGTAGTAAGGATTTGTTTGCCAGGGATGGGTTGCACTTAGCTAATACTGTGGCCTTGTTGTTTGGTAGGATGGTGAATTACTCTGTTGAACAGGTATTTAAACTAAATTGGGGGCGATGAGGGCAGGCATAAATTAAAGGATTATGTTTCTAGTGGAGGCGATTATAGGCGTTTTGAAAGCAAGGAAAGTGATTGTCATAGTACTAATGCATATCAGGAGGCATGTTAAGGTATAGTTTCAGGGATAAGCTGAACTATATATGTTCACGTGAACCATATATGCTGTGAATTGTCGGAAATCAAGTGAAACGGGTGTCTATAGATATAATGCCAGCATAAAAATACGGCACTAGTCAACTGGTTTAAGTTAACCATTAACTGTTGCGTGCATATGCCGTGAATGTCGAAATCAAGTAAAACGACTAAATATAGACATAATGCTAGCATAAAAATACTGCACCCGTCAACTGATTTAAGTGAACCTTTAAATTATGCGTGCATATGCCATGAATGTCGAAATAAAGTAAAACAAATAAATATAGACATAATGCTATAGCATAAAAATACTGCACCCGTCAACTGATTTAAGTGAACCATTGAAGTATGCGTGCATATGCCATGAATGTCGGAATTCAAGTAAAACGAGTGTCTAGACATAATGCCAGCATAAAAATACTGCATTTTCACCTGAAGTGAACCATAAAAAGAATAAGGAAGGCAGGGGTCATATTCAAAATATATAATAAAACACCTTCCTGAAATTTGTTGTACAAACAGGGTGGTACCAATCTCTTGTAAAACAAATAATGAGATTTTTTCAAAAAGACACTATAGTTTTGAGATATTAGCTGTCAAAGATGACCTCGTTTTGTACAGAGCAACTTTACAGACTTATTATTTAATATTGAGAAAAGATAAACCCTGAAATTTGGTAAGTTGTACAAATTGTATGTTTACAATTAAAGTAAAAACCCCTCACAGTTCTCACATTGTTATGTTGTAAACAAGTGGGATCAAAAATCTTTCCTTATGCTGAATCGCAGAACAAACTAGCAACTTCAGAGCTGCACAACTTTCAAACATATAATTTACAGGAAGCATTGTTATCATTATTTTGTATTGTTTGCACTGGACATAATAACCTTTTGAAGAATCAAGTATCCCGAAGCAATAGTTTAGGAGCAATTTCTCACCTAAAATTGCACATTTGTTTTTAAAAAAATACCAAAATTTATTAGTTTACATTTCAGAAACAATATCTTTTTTGATAACATTTTAATAATATTTTTACAACATCAATCATAATGTTTTGCTAAACATATTTTAACATCATCAAATGTTTTAAGTCTTAATCAAAACATTTTGATGATGTTACAATAATGTTATGACATTCCGAACAAAATCACCGATATTTTGATCAAATGAAAGGCTTTCCCCTGCAGGTAACTGTGTTGAATTGAAATTGCTACATATTTTCATTTTTTTAAGCATTTTCAATGCCTTCCTCTGAACGTTTTCAGATCATTTTTACAACATTTGTGGGAAAATATTTTATAAAAAATGTTAGGAAAATGTTATTAAAACGTTTTCATGTTTTAATATGATATCTACAAAATGTTATATAAACGATTTAAAATAACATTTTGTAATAACATTTCTACGCCATTCTCAAAATGTTTTAAAAACGTTATGTGTTTGCATGGGTCAGTAGTCAGTCTTTGATCAGTGAGTCTCAACATGGCTTTTGTCAAAAAAAGGTCTTGTCTCACTAATATTCTTGAGTTTATGGAAGATGTAACAAGCAAACTAAGTAGGCAGAAGTCTATAGATGTTGTGTTCCTGGATTTCCAAAGGCCTTTGGTAAAGTTCCCCACCAGCATCTTTTACTTAGGCTGTACTTAAGAGTATGGGTGTCAATGGGAATTTACTGTCTTGGATCGAGAATTGGCTTGGTAATAGGGAACAGACGGTGGTAATTAAAGGCTGTGCTTCTTCTTGGCAGGACGTTACTAATGGGGTTCCACAAGGGTCTGTTTGGGTCCCTTGTTGTTTGTATATTGACGGAGATATTTTGTGTACAGCTAAGAAGTTTGCTGATGACACCAAATTGTATTCTGAGGTCTCTTCCAAAAGCGATTCTGAGAAGTTTCAAACGGATTTGGATAAGGTTTTTTCCTGGTCTCAGGGATGGCAAATGCTTTTTAATATTGATAAATGCAAGGTGATGCATATTGGTAGTAGTAACCAAAAGTATCCCTACAATCATAATGGTGTGGAATTACAGGGGGTCTTTGTTGAAAGAGACCTATAGGTATCTACATTGACTCATCTCTGCAACTTTCTTAACATTGTCTTGAAGCTGCTAAAAGAGGTAATAGGGGTTTAGGTATGATCAAGAGGTCTTCAGTTTTCTGAAAGAGGACAGTAGTTAGGCTTATAAGCAGTTGGTTAGGCCTTATCTGGAGTATGCTGTTCAGGCTTGGAACCCGGATTTTGCTAAGGATAAGAAGTACTTGAAAAGGTCCAGAGGAGGGCTACTAGGATGATTAGTTCCTTAAAGGGTGTTCCTTATTAGGCGGTTACAGCTGCTGAATCTCACCACACTGGAATTTAGGAGGTTACGTGGTGTCTTGATTCAGGTTTTCAAGATTGTGTTTGGTTTGACAATTTATCCTTCACCGACTTTTTCATGTTTGCTAATAGAAGTTGTACCAGAGGTCATTGTCTTAAAATCCAAAAGTCACAAAGAAGGATTAATATTCGGCATAACTTGTTTTCTAATAGGGTTGTGAATGAATTGAAAGGTGTGCCTGAGAAAGTTGTATTTGCTAGTAGTGTGAATGGGTTTAAGAATACTTTGGACAAGCACTTTAAGCATTGTAATCGGGTCTGAGTATTTGTGTCTTCAGTTTTTTCTCTCCTATAGGGTCCTTGATGGGGACTTGAGTGTCCCTCCTGATCATTTTTTTCTACTAAACTAAACTAAATAAACGAAAAACAAAAACGTGACTGAAACGGTTCGATCAGAAAGCTGTTTCTATAGGATTGTGACGAAATGATTTCGAAAAAATTTTTCTCTCTCGATATTTTGGACATATTTGTTCATGATTTCAAATTGCATTTATCTACATAACACTACTGAGCGAATTGCTTGTCATTATGGGTCGCTTATATCGGAAATCCTTTAAATAAAAGGAAAGAAACAGCGCAAAATACAACTTAAAAGAGCAAGAAATAGTAACGTTCGACAAATATATGAGAAGTTTTGTTTATTTCTGATCGTGATGTCAGTTTTTATGTTTAAACTTTGTCGTAAATTTTAATTTTACATAACACGCCAAAAATTAAACACATATATTATCCCATAAAATTGCAATACGATTGCCAAAAACAATTGTATATACCACTTAGGTCACACATAATAACATGTCACACAATGTATAACAGGAAACACATCGTAACGGACTATTATAACTCATTTACAGATTCTTATTCACTGTATTATGTAATCATAATTATGTAATCATTGTTACAAAATGACACACTTCCAAGATCTTCGCATCAACTTAAGAACTGATTATGAACGATATTACAGTGTGTATACTACATAATTATTAATTAGCATAAACATGTTGATAACAAAACATAAACTGTTTTACAAGCGTCCAACATCTTAACGTGTGGATGTCCCAATGGAATATAGTATATATAGTCACCCATCACCGCGAGGAAGGCTTCCAAATTGTTTGAAAAAAAGTGTCTGTAAAATAAGCACAAGGAAAATCATAGCCAATAACAGGGGGAATATAGAGCAGCAAATAATTGAATAATTCAGTAAATTTCACTTTCTTTCAGAGTACCATTCAATAACCACAAAAATAGCATTCGACTAGACAAAACCGGAAGTTCCAGCCAGCAGGTCGACCCGATTTAACCTAGTTCCTTAACATCGTCCAGACTGCAAAGTTGGGTAACTCGTTATTGTACTAGCCAACCTGGCTGATCACGACAAAAATAGTTCTTCTTAAAACCCAACCCAACTTCGAAAATCAAGTCACAGCAACTCTTTGAAATTTGGATTTGCAATGGGGACCCTCTCCGGGTTTTAGTATTATATACAAGTAAGTGTCTTTGTAACTGAGGAAGGAGGTCCGAAAATTTGTGTAAAATCATTTAGTATTTTACTCTCTTGACATTTATCAGTATTTTTGGTTTGTATAATGTTGTTTGGACCAAATTAATATGCTCGTACATCAACAAGTACAAGTGTGAAATTATCCGGAAAGGTAAGTGAATACCGCAAAGGATGGAAAAGAGCAAATACACACACACAGCGATACACACACATACACACACAAAATTTCTCTTGAAATCCGCCTTTCCTGTCGCTTTCTGGATTGTACTGAAAAAAAAAACTGGGTCGTGATCCCTATTTTTATCAAAGTATGCAAAGTATAGCATGGCTTCTCACTTGGCGCCTCCAGCGATGAATTGGCTTCATTGGGATGGCTCAGTTGGTAGAGAGCTGGGCTCGTAATACAGAGATCACTGGTTCGATTCCCGCTTTAGCCTCGACATTCTTTTTTTTTCTTTTCAACAATAATTGATATAGTCAGAATGTTCCGTAAAGTCATTTTTGTAAACTGTTAGCATTTTTTAGCAGGTGTTAAAATGTGGGCCTTATTACTTTGAGGAGACTTACCTGCGTGCTTCTTTGAAACCGCGGACCATCTAGTAAGGCAACTTGGTACCGTACACACTGCGAAGAAAAGTCACAAAATAATGTGATGGATGAAAAGCGATTAGAATATAAGGAAACTGAACTTGCAGCAAAGAGGTGTGATGTCATATAGTCGCACACTGACAAATTCTGTTTATATGGGGGTTTTCCTAATTACGTACATCCAAGTTTCGTTTTGTAAATGAAACTAATTTACATACTTAATTTACTAATTAACATATGACAAACTCTACAGTAAATTGGGGTATTGACATAGCTTCATTAACCCTAAACCAACAGTTGGAATCATTAACAGAAAAGAAAGAAAAAAAAATGACGTCACAGTGAATAGATAGTCTTGAAGATCGCTCCCTTTGTATTGTACAGTCTGGACATTTCTCGTCACGTGATACCTAGGGATTGAGGCAAATGTTTTAATGCACACGCATGGATTAAATGTTATCACGTATATAGATATTACTTACCCAGGTTCGTAGTTGCAAACAAGGTACAAGATCCCACCACACGTTGCCGTACCACAGCCCATCGCATATGTTTTTCTCCAAACCAGCTTGACATTTCGAAGGAAAGAGATAAAGAAAAACATTGAAATTATTATTGTACTTTGTTCTTCACATAAGGGATGTATAAGTGACATTATTAGAATAGTTAGAATGATAATTGGACTAATCGAGAAAGTTAATCAAATCTTACGACGTCATTTGAAAAAGAACGATGGATTCGTCTCATGAAATGACATTAACTCATGTATTATTAATGTAGGCCTAATAGCAATGCTCAACTGATGAACAGTCCGTAAATAGCTGATGTCACGCCTCCTTCGGTCATCATTCCACGATTGCCTGTGAACTATAGGAACATTGACGACACCATATAGTAGGGGCGCCCCCCCCCCGACTAGAAAGAAATTGCTAGACTAAGCCTCCATGGCTTCTTTCGCGAGTTCCTGCTTGCGGGAAGATCACATATACATACATACATACATACATACATACATACATACATACATACATACATACATACATACATACATACATACATACATACATACATACATAGATATTCGCCGACCGACATAAGAATCACAGTTGACTGTTTTGTGACTATAATGTGTAGCTATACACTTCTTATATGTTACATGACTATTGTGTATTTGATATATTTACCTGCTTGTAATGCCCACATTCTTTACCAGCATCGCAAGTGTTGTCGGGATAAGTATAGTAGTCTTTTTCGTTGGCCCAGTATTGTACAAGGTTCTCTACAGTTTCTGAAGTTCCCCATGCGATGTTTTCTCCCAGGTTTTTCTCGATGTCCGTCGTCAGTTTACGTTGTACATTCCTTTCTGTATTGTGGCTGAATGAACAGTCATTGGCCCACGCTTGCGCAATGTCTGCAATGGAATCCTTCCATTCCTGATATAGAAAAAAACAGAGATATTATAGAATGGACATAACAATTGGATTAACAGTTAACATTTATAAGGCCGACAACACTGAGGAACTGACAACATCAACAATTTAACCTTCAATGAGGCATATATATACATTCGTATACATACACACACATACATAACCACACACACACGTATATACATACAAAAACGTACCAATCAATATCATTCTGCATAATCTAATGCATTCTATATATGATGGTCAAGTTATGAATAAACATAATTCCATCATGTTTTTCCAACCATGAGTACACATAACTCCATGCATGATGGTTAAGTCATGAATAAATGTGTAATAACATGAATAAAAATTATTCTATGATGGTCAGAATGTGAATAAACATATAAATTCCAGCATGGTCAAATCATGAATAAACATAATTTCATGACATGTCATAATATGAATAAACATACAACTATATCTTCAGCACCGAAGCCAACATCATCCCGAACTTCCTGTGTTTTCGTCAATATGGTTTGCTTGTCGGCATCAGATATGCCGTCAACGGCCGTGTTAATCTGCAAAAACACCGCTACCAACATGAGCAGTTTAAAAGATCTCAAAACGCCCAACATCTGAAATAAAAGTTATAAAGAAAATAAAAGACCACAGTTCGTGAAACTTTTACGTTTGCTTTGTAGAAATTTCACCGACATCTCTAGAAGAATAGCCGACAACACTACGAAGCATTCAGCCTTTTATCTCGAAATTTCGACACATTTATCCAAAGCTTTGGAATATATTTTCTCCTATATTTATCTTCCTCTCGGAATGTCGACTATTCTATCTTGACATTTAAAGACGGGTTCGCGTACAAGAAATCGGCGGCGCTGTTTGACACTCACCGAAAAAGTTAGTTTGGGTTCGTTCAATGCATTTTCTGTTTCCAGTATCCTCTCGATTTTTAATTTTTACTTTTTATTACTATTTCCTCAAAATTTCGATATGAAGGGTGGAAATTTGAACTTTTTTCTCAAATGTTTTGATATTATTTTTTTTACTAAATTCCGAATTTTTAATACTAAGAGGGTTATTTTTTTTATCCCATTTTTTCAATCACAAAGGTGGCTATATGCTCTTGAAATTACGCCTTGTGTTCTCTTAATAACAAGTTCTTCAAGTTATTTCGAAAATTTGGACTCTTGTCTCGAAATTATGACATATTATTCCGTATATAATTCGATTTTGTTTCTCAAAGTTTTGACTATTGGTATTAATATTTTAATGTCCCACAACACTCCCCAGCATTCAGCCTATCATCTCACAATTCGACACATTTATCCACAGCTTTGGACTATTTTCTCCTATATTTATCTTCCTCTCGGAATGTCGACTATTCTATCTTGAAATTTTAAATACCATCAATTTGGGTTCGTGCAATACATTTTCTGTTACGAGTTTTCTCTCGATTTTATTTTTTTCAAACTTCCTCAAAATTTCGATTTTTTAATACTTAGAGTTTTAACTTTTTTATCCCATTGTTTCAATCCCAATCTTTCGCTATATGCTCTTGAAATTACGCTTTATGTTCTCTCAATAACAAGTTCTTCAATTTATTTCCAAAAATTTGACTCTTGTCTCGAAATTATGACAAATTATTTCGTAATTTCGATTTGTTTCTCGAAGTTTTGACTATTGGTATTTATATTTAACTTTTCATTTCAAAAGGTCTACTATTTTTACCTTGAATTTCTATATATGTGACATCGAAGTGTTCTACTATTTTACCTCACAGGCTCGACTTTTCATCGCAAAAGTTCAACCATGCATTTTGTATCTCAACATATCGACTTTGCGTGAAATTTCGACTTGTTGCTTTAAATTCCGACGTAACATGTCGACATTTCGAGATTATGTTGTTTTTGACAAAAAGTCGAAATCTTCCACGGATTATTATTAGGTTTGTTTGAAATGAACACACAGTGTACATATAGCTTGATCAGTCTGTATACTACTGTGAATAAGAGAAATTCGTAATTCAGTATAAACTGAAGTGTGTTATAACACTGTAACACAAGTTAGACCATGTTAGCAGATGCTACTGTGAAAGAATTACTAACAGACGAATTCATTACTCATAATACTTTTAACTAATGACTTATGGGTAGAAATAACTGTCCCTTTATTTGACTAGTATAAGTACACCTTGTAAAGACGGTTCAAGTTGCAGATTTTAAGCGCTTTGCAGTAAAGTGTCATCCACCTTCTGTTACAATGTGGACTAAATTACTGGCGAAACCTTTTAGGTAGTCTGGTTAGTCCAGTCAATCATTATGCATAGGATTGTTTGCTTATTATTTTCTGTTTGTAAGTCCTTCTCAGTAGCAACTGGTCGTTAATGTAACACATGTTAAGAAATTATAATACACATTAGTTATAACTGATTAAGGGGTACTCTTTTTACCCATTTTAACTGATAAAGCCATGAGAATCGGCTGAAAAAATATAACGTTTATCCTTTGATTGTCCCGCTTCTCTTTTCTTCTTTTTCTCTTTCTCCTTCTAACTCGTTTTTTCTTCTTTTCTTTTTATGGGAAAATACAGTATTTTTTGCGACAAACCTATAAGTGTACATATACGTGTATGTCTCTCAGCGTGTCAACACTGCAGTGTCACTGCATTTATAATTAGTAAACACCATCTAAAGTCTAGTTTTATATGATCTAGCCAAAAGTGTATGCTTTGATCCTCAAACTTACCTTGTTCGTCTGTCTTATGATGCGCTACAGCAAAGGAAGTTAAAATGAAACTTGAAGTCGCAGCCAATCGCTCCAAAAATCTACAAAAGTCTGAGTTCGGGATCGGGTTTTATAGTAAAAAAAAAAATAGGTCTCATTAAATGAACGCCTGAAACTATGGAATTCTTTTAATAGTTTGAACAAATTCAATATTTAATTAACAGTATGTCATATTCCCCCCCCCCCCTCCCATATCAGCGATGTTTCATTTAGTTTCAAGGAAAATAGTTAATGAAAACCGTCTAACCTTGTTACCGGCAAAAGGGCACTGATGCAATGATACGTTCAAGGTTAAAAGGGCCTATCCCTCCAACAGTTTTGGTTTATTACAAGCCACTAATGAAAATGTAGGGATCAATTTAATCATAAAACTTTAATATCCGTTTGGTTTGCTTTTTTAGCTGAAAAGCAGCTGAGGTTCGATATAACAATAACCTAGAGGAACATCTGTTTCACTGTTTCCCTGTTTCAAATGCGCTTGTAAAATAAACTTGTCTCATTGTGAGATATTCACAGTAACTGACCAGTTTGTTAAGCTTCAAACTTTGAAATGAAGATCAAGGTAGAGTCCAACCTCTCCGAGTCCAAGCCAGTGGCGGAGCTTCCATACAGTCAGGGGGGATGCCCCCCCCTGACGGACTCAAATGGACTGCTGGCGCCCTTTTCAGCTTTTTACCACTTTTTATTTATTCGCGATTATTTACTTTTTTATTGCGCTCTCATCTACCTATTGACATTTGTCACATTTTGTTGGCGATGACACCTATTTATTCTTCGTTTCTGCAAATTAGCAAGGCCAGGAAAGGGTCATTTCCGGCGATCTAGGAAGTATCTTTACTCAAAAAATTTCTGTACGCTCGGCGTCAACCTGTGGTGGCGCTCCACTTAGATAGTGTCGAAAGCGCCCCTACAGACCA
Organism: Apostichopus parvimensis; assembly: GCA_000934455.1. NCBI lineage: Eukaryota > Metazoa > Echinodermata > Holothuroidea > Aspidochirotida > Stichopodidae > Apostichopus > Apostichopus parvimensis. Next base: position 42,858 of record KN885791.1, on the reverse strand, counting down.
TTCTCGCCCCCCTTGACCAATACCCCTAGCTCCGCCACTGGCTATAGTCCTAATTTCTTTAAGTGATACTGATTTATGGTTCCACACAGAAGGTCCAGTGTAAGTAATGGTATGCTGGGATATCATGAAGTAGTCTACAATAGGGGATAATGTTATCCATCTTGTTTCTGGTAGGAAAATCATGAGTGTGTTTGGTAAAAAGACTCGAAAATGACAGAGTTTGGCAACAAGCTATTTCAAGCTTTAGACATAAGTATAGCAGTATGATAATCAACAATATCTCCAAATCTGAGAATACGGATTTTTTTGAAAATGGGGTTAGATGGTGCCAAATAATACTCGTTGGCAATGGAACGAACAATTCTTTTCTGAATTAAATGAACGTTATTTGTGAGGGTAGTAGCAGCATACCCCAAACAGGTACAATAAGTAATAAAAGGGAGGAAAAGGCTATTAGATAAGGTTATCAGTACCCCAATGGGAAGAATCCTTTTCAGTCTATAAATAATAGACTCCGTAATAAAAGAATACTACCAAGAAGGGTCACGCATTCAGTGGACATAATGGGCTGTACACATTTTTCTTGCATTGCCGCAAAAGACTGGAACAAACTAGATCAAAGAGTAAAATCAGCAACAAATCTTAACCATTTTAAACGCCTAGTATCTGATATTGTTTAGGTCTACTTCACTTTTATTTTTAGCAAATTTCTTAATTCTCTTTACTCTACTCTGTACACGTTTTAACTATTTTATTAACCAACTAGGTTACATCTAATTTTTTTTTTATTTTGTATTTATGACTGCTAAAATTTTCATACATTTTATATTATTATATGTCTTATTAGAGGGAAGATCGTGGAAGATAAGCTATTCCTAAACGAGCTACCCTCTTAAAATAAAGTTTTAAAAAAATTTGAAAAATAAAAAATAAATAAAAGAATACTACCAACGAAGAGCCACGCATTCAATGGTCATTATGGGCTGCACACATGCCACAAGAGGCAAGGATTAACCGAAAGCCACCTAGCTCGCTTCTGGCCGATCAAGGTCAGCCGGCCCCCCTATGGGCATTCTCCGGGTCAAAGACGTTAAGGAAGGCACGGCATGGCATGGGACCTTAATCCACACCATTTGCACCTTGCTGGAACATTACTGAACCGAGCTTGTCTCGAACCCTA
>KN885791.1:27598-38186 GCA_000934455.1 Apostichopus parvimensis | reverse complement strand
AGTACTGACCTGAAATGATGTTTAAATGTGAGAATAGAGCAACAAACTTCCTTAGATCTGTTTTATATATATGTGCTGTCATTCATGTAACATACCTGTACATAGTATTTCCTGGTAAATACTATCTGATGGTAAAGGAAATCAGCTGCTTTAAGGTAACAAGCAGTGAGTCGTTCTGATTAGTCATCCTTGGATACATTTCATTTATAACCCGGCAACTGTTTGACAGGGACTTTCACAGGGCTGGATTAGACAAGATCCCATACAAATCAGATTAGAAGCAAATTTCTTTTCCTTGGCATCATCTGAGCCAAATTCTGGAGAACTGTTGTTGTCAATGATGGCCAGTTCTATATTACATATTATAGCACAACATATATATATACTTTACATAATAACATAAGTCAGATTTGACAGTAAGTCACTATAAACCAACTTTTCACTTTTAAATCCATCAAAGCAAAGAAATCACGATGTCAGCGAAAAGTAATGATTTCATCGGGAATTGAAAATATTCCCGGTGCAAAACCTTCCAAACAGAAAGTTTCCTTTAATATACATGTTAATACCAAAATCATTACCTAGTTCAAGCAATGTAACCACAGATTGATTCCATTTTTTTTGGGGGTCATCTATGTCAACATCTACAATTGTGTACTGAAGGCTAGTTGCAGATGATACAGCACTGACTTAGTAAACCTACCTTGCTATTCTTTTTCCTGACTTCAGGTCCTTCTGCACACCAGTGTAGGTGACATCGACATCGAACTGTGGTCCAAGGAAGCTCCTAAGGCTTGCCGAAACTTCATTCAGCTGTGCCTGGAAGGTTACTACAATGGAACCGTCTTCCATCGCATCATCAGGGGTTTCATAGTACAAGGAGGGGATCCAACGGGGACCGGTGAAGGAGGAGAATCCATATACGGTAACACTTTCAAGGTAATCTAACACCATATACGGTAACACTTTCAAGGTAATCTAACACCATATAAATAACACTTTCAAGGTAATCTAACACCATATACGATAACACTTTCAAGGTAATCTAACACCATATACGGTAACACTTTCAAGGTAATCTAACACCATATACGGTAACACTTTCAAGGTAATCTAACACACAAGCGCATCGGAAGAAATGATAGATCACATACATTCTAGATGACAGCAAACATACATCTATATTACACTAGATTCCAAAACAAATGAAACCTCTTTCTGTTAAGATCTACCATGAACTATGGTGTGTACATACATTTATCTCACACTATAATCCTCAACAAATGAAACCTCTTTCTGTTAAAGATCTACCATGAACTATGGTGTGTACATACATTTATCTCACACTATAATCCTCAACAAATGAAACCTCTTTCTGTTAAGATCTACCATGAACTATGGTGTGCACATACATTTATCTCACACTATAATCCTCAACAAATGAAACCTCTTTCTGTTAAGATCTACCATGAACTATGGGGTGCATAATCCTCAACAAATGAAACCTCTTTCTGTTAAGGTCTACCATGAACTATGGTGTGTAGAGTAGTGCTTGGTGATTTGAAAACAAGTGAATTTGCACGGATAGCAGTCAGAAATCTTGCATGTGGATTGACTTTTGCTAGGAGATCAATGCCAAATTTTTATGGCAAACTCTGACATGATATACGTTTGTGTTAGAAAATACATTAAAAGTGTATAAGGTGTATAGTTTTTTTTCTTTTCTTTTGTGGTGCTTTAATTATATACTCCTTAATTTTTTGGCCACATCCAAATTCCTGAGATCTATCGAGTCATATCTTTGGACAATTTCCTGCTTCTGTATTAATACACTGATTTTTATCTACTTTCATATCTAGACTAAAAGAGGTGAATCATTAATTCTCTTTCATAATTTATTCAAAAAGATTTTTTTATAAACATTCTCTGTAGGATGAGTTTCATAGTCGTCTCAAGTTTGTCAGACGTGGATTGGTGGCGATGGCAAATGCAGGACCAAATGATAATGGCAGTCAATTCTTCTTCACCCTGGACAAGTGCGACCATCTCAATGGAAAACACACCATTTTTGGAAAGGTGAAGTATATATACAATGTAATAGTGAGTTTTAACTCCAGTATTAAAGTTACACCATGAGACAACACATGTATCACATCATACAATGTTGCAGATAGTCATTACTCCATTAGCAATGTGTGTTAGAATGCCGATAGGAACACAACTAGTCATGTGTCATGTTATACAATGTTATATTGTGTTTTAACTCCATTAACACCAGGAGACAACTCATTAAGTCCAAAACTGTTGAGCATTGTTATTATAAGCCAAAGAACAATTAAAGTGTCCAAAATATCCTGTAACTCACACAACGTCACAAGTGTTTGTTTAATGTAGTGTCATACCTAATTACACTTGCTGAAAGCCTGTCATTTTTTATAATGTTTGATCTTTTAATCTAGAATTAAATTCTACTTCACCGATAAAATGGATGAAATCATTTCTTTTTGTCTTCAGGTCACCGGTCAGACAATTTACAACGTCCTCAAATTTACTGACATTGAGGTGGATGGAGACGATCGGCCAGTCTATCCCCCCAAACTCAAATCCACAGAGGTAAGTGTTTGAACATTGAACCTTAGAAAATGCTGTGATTGATGTAAATGTGACAGCATTGTGGGGAATGACTAGCGAGGCATGTGTCTTAATTTAATCATTGGACATAAGAATTTTTGAAATACTACAAAAACCACATGAATTACACCCAAAGACATGAGTACTTGATGTTTCCATAAAATCTTTGCTATGTGATCAATTGTGGTCTTTTTTTAAGTACGTAAGATGTAACTTTTTCAGTGTGCTTGTTTTTCCTTTAGTTTGATTGTTAGCATGTATTACATGAGGTTGGTATGTAGCTGTAATGATGTTCAACTGTATGTATGTATGTATGTATGTATGTATGTATGTATGTATGTATGTATGTATGTATGTATGTATGTGTGTATGTATGTATGTATTTTAGATCCTCCTGCAGGAACTCAAGAAGAATCCATCATCGGCTTATCAAAGCCGCAAGCTGACCCAAGTCAGTCTCTTAGATTCATATTTAACGTCCATGATTATGAATTGTCAACAACTCTGTAACTGGACTACATACATTAATCTTGGGGTGACTCGAACTCGGGACCTTATGATTGAAAGGCACCGGCGTTAACCACTGAGCTAACACTCCATGTCACACTACTGTCACAGTCACATCATTGTCACAGTAACTGTCACAGTAAATTAGGTTTCATTGTACATGTTCTGCATATTTAACCATTTTCTTTCATCTTGTCAGAAATCCTTGGTTTTTTCAATTTTTTTTATGTTTATTTAATGTTTTTTTTTTTTTTTTGTGTGTCTGTCTCACTAAGGCTTGAATTTCTCTTGTTTACTCTAAGGTGCTTTCAAATCCATTCGATGACATAATCCCTAGAATAACAAAGGCAAAAGAAGCTATCGCTGAAAAGAAAGGAAAAAGCAAGTCAAAGGCAACAAAGTAAGTTTTATTTTCAGAACAATAACTTTGATGTTGACTACAAAACATTAAAGGCAACTATCAACAGCAAAGGTTAGTTTATTTTGGTACCATTTTATCAAATATTTTGGGAAGGGTATTTTGTGAAGCATTTTTCTCTCATAAATTAATCAAAGCATGCTGTTGTGTGAGTACAGTAACTTTCATATTGGTTTTGAGAATAAATCCATTGAAACCAGCAGACCATTGATCTAAGAAATCTAAGGATTAGGAGACTAATTGTAGAAAAACTGCCTTGCATTTACAATCGACATCCACAAATGATTTTTGTGGCTTTTCTAGAAATTTCAGCCTACTCTCATTTGGTGAAGAGGCGGAGGAGGAAGAAGCAGATGCTGAAACAGCTGCAGCTGACCTCAGGTCAAAGAGTAAGAGTGCACATGACCTGTCACATGACCCTACCTTGCTACCAGATGTTGCAGAGGAGTAAGTAATTCCATTTGGTTTACTTGTTTTATTATCAAAAAGAATTGGTGCAATGTATTAGTTATATTTGATAAAAAAGGAACATAAAATTGTATCCTTAAAAACATTTTCATCCATTCATACATGTGGTTTTCAAAATCAAAACAGTTGTGTTTTGCTAAAATTTTGTACCAAAAAGTACAAACTTATTACAACTTCATGTCAGTATTTTTCAAATGCATATTCAGTGCAAGCATTGGATTGCCGTCTTAAGGCAGTTCCTCTATACAGGACTGGTATTTTACCTTCAAAATCCATTAATTGCAGAAATTACTCAACCCCACCTACCTTACACCCCCTTCTCCCAAAACCCCCCCCCCCCACCTGGTTCATGAGGTGTAGTTAGCTGGTTATAAGGCTAGGTTTAGATGATCTTCTGCTCTGATCTATAAATTCAATTTAGGTTGGTGTAACTTGAGGCTTTTGAATGAAAAAGCAATTGAGCCTCTCAAGAATTTAACCATCTGTTGCGACATTTACGAACTAAGTCTTAACAATATATTTTATAAAGCTCACCTGCATTTGCGTGACAGGAGAACCTTTATTGTAGATAACAATTTCATTGCTTAATCGATCAAATCAACCAAAAATATGGACAGACTTTGTTTCGTGATGATCAATCGGTTCTTCGTTTTCATAGCCTCGATCAAAAACCATCGGATTTGAAAGACGATCCTCAGGAGAAAACGTCTGACGAGGATTTAAAGAAGATCGTTTCTGGAAAATTAAAGAAAGAGAGAGATGATGAAGATACAGATGACAAAAGTATTAGGATGTAAGTATTCAATTCATAAAATTACTAACCTTTTCCATATTTTATCCATTGAATGCATCCTCACAGACAAATGAAGTTGCTTCAAATTTTGCTGCAGACTTTCGACGTCCATATAGGGCAAAGTTTTAGCATTTACATTTGGTTAATATCAGTTTGATGGTTCCTGGCATGAGTTCTCAAACACTGATATTGTAGCAATTTGTTAATTTTGTGTAGAATTTTGGTAGGTTCTAATAGATAAAGTTTTCCCTGAAATTAACACCACACACAAGAGAAATAGATTTTTACAAAATCATATTGTTAAATGAAGGTTTTAAAGGTTTACTGGACACAAATCTTACTGTGTTTACAATATCTGCATCTAAAGATAAAACCCGGACCTGGATTGAGAATTTTGATTGATATACTCTGATGAAAGTGTATTAGGAGTGATTAGGGTTAAAGAAATGATCACAAGCCTAGAATCCCCCCCAAAAAAAAGAAGAAATATTAATGCTGGTGCATTTCTTTTTCTACTAGCAAAAACGAATCCACTCACATTTTTGCCAGTAAATAGCCAGAATTTCATGGCCTAGATTATTGCTGCTGAGGTGAACAAGTCTTTAGCTATTCTTTAAGTAAGTAATCAGTTTGTCCCTGGTAGCATATCAATTTGATTTCAAACCACATATCTGGTTTATGTCTTTGTCAAACTTCAGTGAACTGGATGCTACACAAGACTGTATTCCAACTTTATTTCCCCTTTGAATAGTGACAGAACGCACATAATTTTGCATAACATCTGTCTAAAGATATTAACAGACACTGAAACACAAGCTACTGTCTTAACAGTTTTGTAGGCTAAAGTTTTCATTCTGAGAAGTGTAGATTAGCTTGAGAAGATCACCTTCTATGATGTTTGTCTTATCAATTACAGTGAGTGTATGAAATTGCAGAAGAAAGAAAATATTTTCTCCCATCAGATCAGCATTTGCTTAAAAATAAGAAACATTTGTTGAAGAAGAAGAAAGCTCATGGAAACCTAGCCATATTTCCTATTTCATGACAGTTATGATAAATTTATGATAATGAAATAATTTTTATCTATGATTGTTTTACCTTCATCAGTAAGGAGTTGAAGAAAGAATCTGACCAACTTATTAAGGAGCTGAAAGGGGGAAAGAGAAAGCAAACAGACGACAGTAAGGAAGAAAAACCCGAGAGTAAGTCTGTGGTTGCTATGGTTACAAGGATAGTAGATCCTACCACTTTGATATTGGGGTAGGTGTTTGGTAAGGATAACATCTCAACTAGCGACAGTTAGTTTCAGCAGATGTGACTAAACTGAAGTTCAGAGGGCAAAGATTTATGTGTGGGGGAGGGTGGAAGGGAGGGGGAAGGGAGGGGGGCTTTGGTTGTGGAACCCCACCAACCTTCCCTCTCCAGAATTCTTAAATCAAAAAATTTTCTCACTGAACCAAAGGGGCAGATTAAAATCCTCTAGAGAGTCATCGCTGTTCTACTTTTTCTAAAAACTAAATTCAGTTGGTACTTCTTGTTTTGAGAGCTCATTGGAATCCTTGTATATTGGGCGAAATAAAAAGATAAATGTGGCCTCAATTTTGTTGACAATTATCAAGTTCCTCTTAGCAAATTCAGGACAAGGATAAACCTCATGTAGGAAGCTACATCCATAAATAATTGAAATCCAATCCATGCAGCTTTCTGGTTTGTATTGAATAGGGTTGTGTTCCTTAATGACTTGGTATACAAGATACTGTTGCTACTGGCTAACGCCCATCTCCACCCCATCCCCACCCCATCCCCATCCCACCCTACCCAGCAGATAAGTGGTTAATATAGGGATGATTACCATCTCATAGTTAAAGGCTTTACTTTTGATTTATTATTCTTTTCTTTGGGGGGGGGGTGGTGTGGGGGGTGGAGAGGCAGTCTTGTGGTAGGACTTTTAAAGGAAGGATAACATAACTGGGAACATAAATCAGTTAAATTTATTACTTTTTTTACTTTTATAGAAATTGATATTTCTGACTTCAAGGAAGAGAAGAAACAATTCCAAAAGAAGAAGAAACTTTCCAAAGGCAACAGCAGAGAAGAGCAGGTAGTTTATTGTTATTTTACTTTTCTTTTTCCAATGATTGTAACATGATTTTCAGCTCAGTTTCCAATGGAGCTTAAAGTCTCAATACTCTTTTGCTGATGAATTTCGGAAAACGAACGTCCGAAGCAGATTCAATGTTTCTTATTCTAAATGCACTCTGACCAGGTGGGTCTAATGGAGAAAAGCTGTCACCATCGAAAGATAGATATTTATTTTCTGTTGCCCATATGGCGCGAACGATTTACCGTAAAATCACTGCGACCGGCCATATCAGCATGTTCATTACTCAAATGTAACCTATATAAACTTGTAGAAGTACACTTTTTTTACCCAATTTCCCAAGGAAAAGTCTGAAAACACCTGTTTATTCCTTGCAATGAAAGGAAATGACACAATTTCGCCAGCTACATCGGTAAGAAAGATACTATTGAAGAGATTGGACTTAATACAGGCTAGCCACGAAAGTGAAAGTATTAAAGTCCTAGGCCTAGCGGTCTTAAACAAAACAGAGAGATTTTAATGGCGCATGATGTGTTGGGCAGGGCTTGCAAATTTTGATTGAAGTATGTAGAATCTACGGACTTGTTAAAAAATCTGGCGAAATTTATTCAGCTTAAAATGTTTAATGACAGATAACTCAATAAAAATAATGAATGTTCATATGAAAATTGCATAGAACGGTGTCATTTTCACTGAGCTTTTAGGGCAGTAAGCTCAAAGGGCGAAGCTAAAATTTGGCTGACACACGTCGAGTCTTTCATATGCCATAGCAAACTGTCGATCCAGCTATGTATCTATTCGTTGGCATGACAACAAAACTGTTCCCTCCAGCCCATTTGCCTGAACCTGATGAAAGTTGTCCAAGTCTTTGGCAGACCTTTTTAATTTTAAAATATTCCTATTCCAAAGGAATGGTATGAAAGTTACTGAAAAGCTTCCATGACCTATAAGAGGACAGAGTTTAATAAGAGTATTAACAGCAGTATCCAGCATCAGGTTATTTCAGATCTGTAACACTCAGGCAGCATGGAATGGAAATCTTTAATGGTGTTTGGAACATCATAGATTTGTAGAAGTTACCATGCAAGTTACTCAATTGACAAGTTTACATCATTGCTGGTGTTCTAGTTTTTAATTGTTAACTGTCCAACAAAACCTGAGACAATAAAATCTGTTTCATACAGAGCAAGAAAAAGACAAACAAAAGATACCAAGGTTTGTTTTGTTTGCTGGATTTTAATTTCTTCAAGGCTGACACTCCTTAACAATTGAAGTCACTATTTTAAGTACAATGACTATATATTAGTTGTTCCTGACCAAAATACACACCTCACAACCTTTCCTACATTTGTAGAAGTGTCTAAATTTATATTTTCTTTTCAAACTAAAAGAGTTATTGATACAAGTTTGATTTATTTTTGCAAAATATTTTAATTGATTCTTGGTAAAATTCTACTATTCAGTCTCGCTTCAGGCTTTGATAATTGTCCAGACATACATGAAGAAGTTTGTTGTGTTGGTGCTGTCAGAGAGGGGCATGGGGTGGGTGGGGGAGGGGGTCTGATTGAGATTATATTCAGATGGAATCTCTGCGTTAAGATTGACCTCAGTGCAGGCATGAGCTTTTTCCGCGAATTATCGGAATATCTGTGATTTCTTTTCTACCTTGGGGACAAAATCTATTATCCTAACACACTGTACCATACGCAAACTGGAGCCTATACCGCAAGTTTTGCAAAGATCCGTGTTTTTTTTTTTACCCCAGGCTCATCAGATGTTATTCCACATATGCAACCGTCTTTACAATAGTAAAACTGCCAAACCTATCACTTCTGAAACCACCTGGTACCTTTGATTCATGGCATAAAAAACAAGCCTGTGACGCGTTACCATGGTTATTTTTAATCTCATCTATGTGGGACCTGAAGGAAGTTGAGGTCACCCTATCTCCAATCAAGCTCTCTTTTCCTTCTCATACAAATGGTTAAATGAATTCCAGACGAAATTAATCACATCCTCTTTAGTTTTGAATAAATGTAGTAGTCTTTTTTACTTTTGTTTCCACCCCAGTCTGTTGACTGATGACAAGTTAAAAGACACAAAGAAGGAATCTCTTTGTTTTTATATACTTCTGCTCTTTGTCCCTTCATAAATAGGTAATTATAAATAAAAATATGCAAACATTCATACATATGTCACCATAGGTTCACTATAGTAAAGTAAACGTTCATTTCAAATAATGAGGAATGGGTAAAAAATAAAGGTAAATTAAAGTAAATTTAATCTCTGCAGGTTATTAACATGTATTTATGTTTCTTGGTGGCAAAATGTTGAGTGAAAACATTGAGTTATTAAAAGTTTCACACTACTTGCACTTGGTAAAAAATCTAATTATTAATTGTTAACTAGATGAGCTAATGACAATGTTGTTAGGAATCTTCTCTCAGTGAGAGAAAAGTCCAAAGCTTGATCAGTTGCCATCTTAGTTTAATGAATACATGGCAAGTTTGTAAAAAATTGACAATGAAACTCAAAAAGTTGCTTTCATTGAAACCCTTTAAAGGCATTGAAGACCCAAACCGTGTGCGGCCATCTGAAAAAGTTAACTTTCTGTTGCTTGCAAGTGACGTTTTGTTCGTGTCGCTACAAAATGCAGACAGTAATGAAAAGTGATACCTTGTTATCTTTAGCTGGACCTGAGATGTCCATCGCTGTATCATTTGTACACTGTGCTGTGGGTATTGACCGCAGCTGTATGTATATACTGAATGTACACTAGTGTCTCATTACCGGCGGTAGCAAGCTGTGTGTGTATTTTCTGGGATCGATGGTGGTGTCTAACACTTCTGTTACACCTCATTCGAAACTAGGTCAGATTACCAGCATTAGACGTTTCTTTTTGCGCGAGTCTTCACACCCTTTACGTCATCTAAATCTAAATTTGTTAATCTTAACATTCTCATTTCTTGTACTGGACTTGAGATTGCAGATTTTGCAGATAAATATTTGTACCATTTTTTTTTTTGATCTCCACCCCTTATTTATAAAAGAAGGTGTGTTTCCTAATTTATCGGTCACTCTCACAAGTAATTTTTGCATTCAACTACTATTTGAAAACCTGCACTGTGGAAGAGGCAGTTAGGCTACACTAGCTATTATTCTGTTTATCCTGTGTTTTTTTTTACCCTGTTTCTTAATAGTAAAATCTTGTTCGAGCAAGTTGAGAATTTTCGGTATCTTGCTTCTTATTTCAAAATCTGATGTGATATTCTGTCACTATGGCGACCACCAATCACAGTTTCAGATTTCCTGTGGGTCATGACGTTCAACAGGAAGGACAGAATTACAAGAGTTGTAAATAAGTTTATGTTCTCCCTTCAAGGTTGCCTAGCAAGAGACCTTTGGAAAATAAATACAACCAAATGCATCTTTCATCGTGAGATTGCAGGAGGCTGCAAGAAAGCTAATAAAACATGAAGTGGTAATTTGGGGAATGATAGATTTTATTATCATGTACCACTGTTGGGGTGTTAATTGGAGAGTTGTGCCATCTAAAATGTCAAAATACCTAGTAATGTAGTATCAATCTTTTGTTCTCCGAAGAGTTACAACTTTGAAGTAATTCACTCGCTAGTTTTGACCACACTTCTACCAGGCAGATATATATATT
>KN885791.1:11160-21237 GCA_000934455.1 Apostichopus parvimensis | reverse complement strand
TAGTTTGTTAATTTCCTGAGTTTTGGTGGGGGTGTAACCCTTCTTAATTCAGTAATCCAGTGGTGGGCAAAAAGCGGGAGGCACGGTCCTTGTTACCTCCATCAGAAACGGGGGGCGAAACGTTAACTTGGGGGACCTGTTCAAATTTAACAGAACTCAATAGGTGTAAATATATGAAATTTTGGCTTGTGAAAACAAATAAAATCAACCCACAATACTGCACTAATGTAGATCCTTAGTATGTTAGGCTTGAGCACATATACCGCCCTATCCTGCGAATTTACGCTGTGTAGGCTATGTTTGGTGAAATGTTAATTCAGTCTGGCCTTTTTTTCTCTGACTTTAGTTTAAAACTTGAATGAGAAACTTTGTCCTATGCATTACTAGAAGTAGTCACACCATTCCCAGGCCCTGTATAGGCGTCTGTATCGTATGTATAGGCTTCATATCTAAAAGTATGCCTAATATACAGTCACTCCTACTACAGTCTTCAGAATTGCTTCTAAAATATTAAGATGACTCCGATGAAAGAACAAACAATAAGACAGAGAGGATATCAATAATTATACAGGTTTGTCAAAGTTTGACCGTGCACGAATTACCACTTTTGATATTTTCTGGCATATATATATTTAAAGTCAAGACTAGAGTTTCATATAAGTGTAGATATGGTGTTGGTTCTTCATAATGAGGTATTGGCATAACAAGAATAGGCTACGCCACAGTAGTCTCCTTTGTTCGGCTTTCGTTCTTTGTTGCTCTAAACAGCCAATTCGTTCCCTCTTATACCGTCTCCGTTTCCTTCAGTCTATATTACCAGGCCGCCCCGTCTGTGTCAGTTATGAACCAACCCACCGCTGTGCGTTAGTGCCTGTTTTACCAATTTCTGATTAATTTTATAGTAGCCTATAGACACCCTTCTTTCCAGAAATAGATACTCCCTTTTTCTCCGAAATAAATTCACGACCTTTTCTGTTAAAACTATATGGTTTGCAGCCTTGTTCGCACTTTTGCTCTATATTTGAAGATAAACAGATTTCCGCGTTTATGGTTTATCTACAATGATCACCCACCCCATGTACACGGAAGGCAATTAGAGCGAACGGCTCGGTATACCTTTCATTCGGACTCTCGCATCGGTCGAAGCACTTCACACCTTAATTTTACACGGAAGCTTGGAGGGTTGCTAAAGTTTAAGGGAAACGGAACTAGGCTTTATAATTGTTCTTGCATCTTTTAATAAACTTGACTAGAAATAAATCGTTCTATAACTGTACGTCGATAATGCTTGCTCTCTAACCCGTGAATTATGAAACTGAAATAACACTTTTAATTTCATTCATATACACCCTCCCCTTTACAATCATGTCCCTCTCCCCCTCCAAATATCGACCTTCTAAAGAGTTTTTAGGTATTTGTCAGCAGGTTGTGATCTGAACAGACAAATTTGTCCATTTTTCTTTTCAAACAATGATATCCTTCTCGAAGATTTTCGAAAACGTTTGATTTTACGTAACGTCAGCATCCCCAACTACGTCAATGCATGAATTCTGAATAATCCGCCACGTCAAATTAATGTTCTTAGAGGGAATTTTCCCGGTCAAGAGGTTGTGTTCTTGATTAAATAAGCATTAATTAATTAATTAGGTCCACGGTGCATTTATAACCTGAATCTAATGATGTACCGTGTATTTCTTTGTAGCATTCTCAGAGATTTTCGTAAACGTTTGATTTTATATAATGTCAGCATCTCCAACTTCGTCACTGAATTCTGAATAATCAGCCACGTCAAATTAATGTTCTGAGAGGGAATTTTCCCGGTCAAGAGGTTGTGTTCTTGATTAAATAAGCATTCATTAATTAGACCCACGGTGCTTTTATAACCTGAATCAACTGATGTACCGTGTATTTCTTTGTAGCACGTGAGGTCATAAAGTTGAAACTTGCGTGACAGAATCTTGACCATTGCAACTTAAGCTATATCAATTAACTTAATTAACGAAGATGACATTCTAAACCATGCCGAAGTCATCATAACGATTGTTGTGCTGATTGCATTTATCATTAAAAGCGTAGTATCGAGTCACTTAACGGAGAGGAATTATTCATACGGGGAACACCCACTTTCTGTTCCCTTAGCTTCTAGCAACAAACATTGAAATCTTCGCGGCTTTGAGATTCCTATAGTGCCGGACTTCCTGAGACTCCGCACTCCCCGCCCCCTCCCCCTCCCCCTCCCCTCCCCCTTCTATCCCTTCTTCATCTTCATCAGCACAAAATTTCCTCATTCTAATTTTATCTCATTTTGTAATTCATCATTAAGAAAGAGAAAGTGATTCCTTAAGTACTTGTTTACCGTGGACATTGGGTAGAGTTCTGACTTAAACCACAAGGGATGTAAAAAATTATGCAACAGTATATCATAGACCAAACTCTGTTTTTCGTAACATTCTATAACATTGCATCGATATGTCAAATTCAAGTTCAAATTGTCATATCTCAAAACAAGGTGTAGGAATTTGAATATAAACTTGAAACAGGATGCTTCAATTGTATTCCACATGATACATGTTACCACCTGAAGTGTCCTTATAAGGAAACAATAAAATGACAGGGAAAGTGTTAGAAAAGATGGTCGCGATTTTCTTTCGCGGTCTTTAAAGATATTAATTTCCATGATATTTTGACATATATATCCTTGGTAGGACTATACTTTCACTATGTTGTTGTAGTGACGAGGGCTCGTGCTTAATTTCTATAGCATTATGACTTAATCTTTCATTTATGATTTTTATTTTTGCTCGGCTTTAATATTATCCCTTTCACATTTCATTTCGAATAGATGAATTGGGACACTGAATACTAGGTTCAACTTAGCTATACTGTGGCCATGGTGTATGTAACGTTGCTAAGCGTCATTCCCTTAAAATCTATACCAAAGCATGAAATTTTTATTTTTATTAATTTTTATTTGAGTGAGATGTTTATTTCACTGGACAATGGTGGATGCAGGATTTGAAAAAAGGGGGAAGGGTGTGACCCTGAGGTCGTTGAAGCCGACTGAGTAAGGGGGTCTGGGTGGGTCCTCTCCCAATGGAAATAGTTTCGTCTGACGTTTAGGCTATGAGTGAGGCCTTTAATTCAAGTTGGTCGACCCGCGAGGTTATGCTATAGTATCTACTTTTAGGGGAGTGGGTTGAAAAGGAGGGGGGGGGGAGTAAACGCCCACCTCTTGGATCCGCCCCTGGAGATGTATAAACTGTAGCATGCTGTTGTGTCTTTACAGTCAATATTACCGTATGGATTTCTCGTTCATGAGATTCTTGAGGATTTAAATAGGCACTGAATGTTAACTTCGCCGGAAGGCACTTCATTATTTCAGACGTAACTACTTGCGGTTGATTATTTCGTAACCAGTTGTGATAGTTTAAAACCAAAGAAAACGTTGTCGGATCAGTACCGTGCCGGGAGATTTTTCTAGTGAGGTATTATTGAGTCGGGTCTATGTTAAGTTATTTTCATGTTGTATATATGCTGTCGTTACTCTCCCTTTGGACCTCCAATAACGAAGAAGCTTGGAATATTGGTTTATTTGGTAATCAACAGTCCTTTATTTACAATTTAGTTAGAACATTTGATCATATATAGAACGGTTGATCAAAATTTAAGACCTCATATTTTTGAGGAGAGAACCCCCCCCCCCCTCCCCCATAAACCCGACTTGAAACGTAGATAGGCTACTATAATCATTCGCTATACTTTCTCTCTTTTATTCGATAGATTCAAAATTCACTCCGATTTAGTTGCAAATGTCAAGAAATAGTGTAAAATATTATGTCGGTAACTGGGTTACGAATACTTGGATGAATTCAGTTTGCAATCTGTTCAGGATGCCAGGAGAGAAACTCACAAACATATCCCGCAGAGATGGATGGAAATCTAAAACGATCAGATTACCAACACCCCTTCTCATCCCCCTCCCTAACCTGCTCGCCCGCCTACCGGGCCCGTTTCTTCCCCTTACCCCATCTCATACGGTGCAACTTTAATACATTATCGTGTACAATGATCGTACTATGTGAATGGGTTTACCAGAACAATCATAACTGCATATATCTAAGTATATATGTGTGTCTTTTGCATACCGGAAATTTTGTCCAAATACATAGTATATGGTTGAGCTTATTGGAAAGGTATATATAATCACGTACAGGAAGGAAGCGCGAGACTTGCTCGTATATATCTGCTAGTAAGACTCGAACCGACATAAACTGAACACATAGACACAGCAGTGATGATAATGAGCGCTTCCTCGTTAGTCTAAAGTAGAGTATTCTGCTCAAGTTCCTGTACTGACACAGTTTATAACAATAAATAAATATGGTCGCGCTATAACACAATAAACAATAATATCGAATTCGGATTAGGTTCAGTCGGGCACTAGAAACTAAAGTAATTATAGGGGATGTATATTGGAGCATGGCCCCCTACCACTCCATCCCCCCTCCACCCCCCGCCCACGCATGCCATATACTTCCCATCTATTTGTGCCACCATCATCTGTACAATGAATTCATAATTATGTGACACAACTTCTGTTCCTTCCTTAAATGTTATGGGTTAATGTTTAAATGTTTGGTATCTATCCCTATATTCAGAAATTCCTGGCTACTCACTGAGCAGCGGGCATACCATGTAGGCAAACAGTGGATACGCTATTCGATGCCCAGGTCGTGCCGGCTAGATAAACCCCTAGACTATTGGTCACCATGGCCCCAAGTTTTAGCCTGCTAAACTTTAATGCTATAGGACACAAGTTTTAATGGAACTACAAAATACTTCAATTTCATTGATCCGTATAATAGTACTCGCAACTGCAAAAGATGTGAGCCACAGGTCGATTGCTCTCATATCTAATTTGGGAGTCGAGCAAACGATATTTTTGTACCGCTATTCCAAGAACTCAATTTGAGCAGAATTTGCGCTCAATCTGCAACCTATGGTTTTCTTTGACAAATCTTGCTAGTAAGGTCAGTCTAAGTAGCCTATCCGGGGGGTATAACAAGAGCGAGGCGAACACGATCTTGCCACGCTTAGAACGTGCGAGTGTTTATTTGAACGCCAACTTACTGCAGTGTGAGCCACTGCCGGTGTTATGAAATAAACACACGTGTGTTTTGAGAAAACATATAGGTATGTCTCGAGGAAGGAGGAAGCTGGTACAGGCTGCTTGACGAAGGGGTGCGTGTATTGTTACCCTAGCTGGGTGACGATGGGGTGCGTGTATTGTAACCCTAGCAGGGTAATAAAGGGGTGCGTGTATTGTTACCCTAGCAGGGTGACGAAGGAGTGCGTGTATTGCAACCCTTTGCAAAATGCGTTTACTACTTCGTTTAAGATTGTATTTATATTACAGTTTCAATGTAAGGGGAATGGGGTTGAGGTTGGATCACGTAACGTTGTTGGGGATTATTTTGTGGGGGGGGGGGGTCAGGCTCTCGCTTGGGCAACACTTCTTTTAGAAAGCAGTGTAAACGTGCCTCAATGCGTTTATCGTATCTCACACGTACATTGTTGTTTTCAAACAGCCGACTAGGCGTCCCCTCTCGTGTTTATCTGTTCATATAACCAAGATATGTGTTAATACATGACGTATGTGGGTGCACCCACAATTTATAACAGTATAATCGTATTACTGCTACTAAAGTGAAAAACAGTCCCATGAGGTGTTGTTTTCATTTCTCTTTTAGGGTCAAAAAGGGAAAATCCATAACACGGTCAACAAACACCATTGATTGGCTGTATCGGTATTGCGACATACCGGAATAAACATAACAAATAGTCTAAGCCTAACATACCGTGTTATTTAAGACATTACTTTACATTTACTAACATGTCCAATTACAGAGCCTAACAATGCAGCCTAACGGTAACCCAACACGTAACATAATACTTGTTGCTTGTTTCTTTGTCACTAAAGTTAAATGTTGCATTTCGCCTCGTCGTGTGACGTGTATATGACGTCACACGTCTGCCGGCTTAGTAACCGTTTATGTATTCGAAAGTCCCAATCTCTGCCCATGAGCCGATTGCATTTAGAGGGGCGGGGGCGGGGGGGGGGGGGGGGGGGGGGGTGAGGGGTATTGTTATGTTCCCTGCTGTTTGGAATGCTATTATGTATATAATATTGTATACGTTATAATTGAATGATAAACCTGTATCAGCTTTTTTTGTGAGATTTTCATATAATATCCCAAGATTCTTCCAATGAAGCAGAGAAGACGCACGGCTCATTTATTAGCCTCACTAAAGATCAGAACTTTCCCGAAAGTTAGCAGTCTCTCAAACCATGTACTCTTACAACTTTATCAAGAAGAGATCCGTGATTGGTCGACCACGTTCTAATCAAAGCAACCTGATTGGTCGCACCAGTGCTTTGCACACGAACTGCTAAACAAGAAAGAGTTTCCTATTTAACGAGTCACTCTATTAACTGGAGCATTATTCGATGGTGGGAGGTAACACATGTGTTTCCTGCAAAAACCGAAAATTACACGGAATTTAGCAGACAAAATATACGAACTTGAGAGCGGAAGCCGATTCTTAACTTGAAAGGCCAAGATTTAATTACGCATTTGACCATCGAGACGGATAGAAGAATTTCTCTTCAAGTAGAGATTTATTTGTATTTCTCTCTCTCTCTGTAATAATCTGGAAAGTTTGTCGTGTAATTTAACTTTCTTTCATCTGTTAATATCCATTTTCAAGCCATCCTGCAAACTGACCTGTGAAAGCTACACACAGCTCTCCGCATGCAGCAAATTCAGCCAGCCGCTCAGAGGAAATAGCTTTTTAAAGTATTCCCCGTCTTGACGAAATTGTTTACTCGAGTAGGTGGAGCCAAGACAGTTGCAAGCGAGTTGATTTATTTCAGAGAAGCGGCGTATTGAAGTGAAATCCACGACAAATAAAAATCGAATTGACTGAGAGAGGACACGTAAAAGAAGAAAAAAATAAGGAGAAAGGTTACGAGCGAGGCTGGAAGAGGTTGTCTACTTTCTTCAATTTGGTGTCTTCGAACTCGAAGGAGGAAGGTTAACTTTTCGCTCTGGTTTTTATTTTAGGTTCTGTGTCTATATTTGATCTCCCCTGGGACTTCGAACCTCGCCATTTCGGTAATATTTTCAAGGTCGTCCGTTACACGGACGCTACACTGTCTCCATAACATTACAGGCGTAGTCTCGTCAACAACTTCAGGTCTTTAGGACTCTGGGGGAGGAAACGCTGATCCTCTTCTGAGAAGAACAAAATATTGAACTTTACCGAATAAAGAGTCGATTACCGTGACCGAAGGAAGACTTAGTCGAGGTAAGAAAATCGTTTTCAATTGTTTTTTTTTTTTTTTGTTTCTGGAAATTGCATTGAACTTGGTCATGTTAATCATGTAGTTTAATCAGAACGAAATAGTAGCAAAGCATGCAGGCGCCGCCTTCATTAATCATTTAATCACTAATTAATGTTCAGGTATGATGTGCAACAGTAAAGTTACACAGAAGCTTCTACAGTGTATTATTTCAATGCAATCGATGTGAATACTCGGTAAACTTTGACAATATTGTTGAATACTGAATTTCCCAGCTGCGGAGATTCTTGTAGCCCAAAATTAATGTTCCACGGTACAAGAACGAACCCATGTGCATTATGAATTACTATACCTTCATCACCCAAGCCTCTCCCTCACCCTCCACCCAAGCCTCTCCCAATGAAAACGTGTGTAGCATTTACAAGGAACATAAAGTTTTCCAACCACCACACTGCAAAGTTGCAGTCTATCTCGATCATATATAAAAGTGTGATTTAATTTTACTTCGGATAATACCTTTAATTTTATTGGAAATATGTGTTTGACTATAGTTCATGTGCCTATTTTGGGGGGTAATTCAGCCAATTTAAGTCCTCTTGCGGTTATAAATATGTACATTCAGGAAACATGGACGAGTTTGATTCCAACGAATTCTAAGCCCATCGGAAGAATTAACCCGTTACTGGTCCCTCATTGTTCTCATTTAATGGCTTAACAATCTCCGTATAAACGTATCTATGAGGCGTTTATAAGGTTTTAATGATGCACTTTTATAGATGCTAACCTACTTTTCATACCCCACTGTAAAAAAAGCGATCTATATATTCATCAATTCTCTATCACTTAGCCCATTCCTGGATATGTTAATTATCAATTGGTTTTCAAAACATATTCAGAAAGAAAGTGTTTCTATACATTTGAAATTCATGACATTACATGGCAACAAAGACGTCAATTTTAGAGGAAAAATGCTGTATATTCTAATAACAAATTTGTTCCGGAATACGTGAAATTTCATTCGAGACAATACCGTACCGGTGTGTTAACACTGTTGGGCAGCTGAGACGGGGTACAAGGGACATCCCCGCCACTCATCCCCCCCCCCCCTCACCCAGTTTCGTTGAAAACACAATTTGTTAAGACCATCGATTTGTTTGTTGGAAATCACAATTGTCCCTTAAATTGTCAGAAGTGGCCCCTTTTTGGAAAAAGGTACCCTTTTGTCATTTTGTTTCATAATTTAAAAGTGCCTGTTTGTTGCAAAACATTTAAATACTGCACTTCTGCTGTACCGTACTAAATTTAAAGTATCAATTTGTAAAGTTTCCAGGCGGCCCTCCAAGTTTGTTACCCTCCGCAACCGCCCCTTTCCCTTAGAAATTCAAAACGTGTGGTTATTTCCAATGTTTTTTAACAGAGGGGACCTGTGAAGTAAATGAAAGATGTTATAAACATTGTTATCTGAAATTTTACGAAGAACGAAGAAAAATGTACATGTTATTGTAAACTATGGTTCAACATCCGAATCTCTCTTTTAATTGGGATAGGGTGAGATGAGGTGGAGGAGGGGAGGGTCAACTTATCAGACTTGATCTTTACTAAATTCTAACTGAATACCAAAGACGTTTCTGTGTTCTCATGCAAGCATACCTCTGACGTCATCTGCGTTTCCGCTTTGTGGTCACCGAGGTTCATTTCTTAACAAGTGTTTTTTTTTTGGGAATAGATTTATCTATCGTATATACATGGCCTGCTAAGTGGCTCTATTTTAAACAAGAAAAAGAGCGCCCGGCCTTCTTGCAGAAAATTTCATTAGTCACAGAATGACTATGATGGGGACATTATACATTTTATAGCTAAGTTATATTAACGGTGTGTTTGACTTAATGAAGTTGAGCCTATCACTCAAATAGATATGGATAGGCCTATACTGATCGAGAGGTTTGTTTAGTAAACTTTTGTCTCTGCGAATGTAATTGTTAATGAAAATAAACAATGACAACTCAGCTTGTTGTGGTTGCAATATAATTTGTTATCCCTAAGGAAATAAAATCGCGATTAAAGTTCACTGTTACTTTGGTTCAGTCAGTTCAGCCAAACCAGATGCATTAAAGCTCTCAACCTTCACAAATTACCATTGCAACACGGTCATAACATGTGTACCTATATAGAGCCTGATCATTTGCATAAAAGAATCGGGCGGAGTTGTTATACTGTGACTTAATAATACCCTGATACTATAATATGCAGTTAATTGCATGTATTTGGCGCCAAAGAAAATGTCATGGCAAAACATGGCAGAAAGGGGAAAAATGCAGAAGAATGCAAAAATCAAGAAACAAAATTAGAAAAACACGATTCTTAATATTTGGTAGGCCTAATACAATACGACTCAACCGGCGACTTTGCTGCTTTTACTAAGTCTTCAATGGTATTAAGCTTATCAAAGGACAAGCAAGAAATACCAATGGTTTGTTCGTATTCTTAAGGGTTTCCTATCGCTTGTTTGTTTAATACCCTAGAGGTCATGGGTCATTCTTTACCCGGAAACTCGTTCGAGGGTCAGGATATCGGGAGGTTTCCGGGATAGAATATCTAGTTTAAAAGGGGGGAAAAGTATCATTGGTTCTGGAATAAGCTGTGAAGAGCATTCATTAATCTCCATGGTACCACAGAACTGATAAAGGGAAGTTTTGGTTAGAATGTATCTCCTT
>KN885790.1:37702-56886 GCA_000934455.1 Apostichopus parvimensis | reverse complement strand
TTTTACGATTTGTGTAAAGCACGTCGTCTTCTGTAACATCATTAGTATGTTTCCTGGCTCGACATCGTAAGTGCTATTTATAGAAAGTTGCAATCTAATTTACGAAATTTGTTTGTATAATATTTAAAACGGCGTTCGTTGGCGCTTCCATAGTATTGCAATATTTGGTGGTTCTATGCTAATAATAGATGTGAATGATTTCGTTCCAGTATTTTGTAACTGAGACAAGTGTGTTCATAATATGAGATTTTTTTCTTCAATGAAGTACAAAGGAAACCAATTTTCGGTTCAAATTGTAGCAATCCTCGCAACAGCCGAACATTAGATAACCAGATAAAAAAAGAGATTGAAGAAATTATTTTGCTAAATTATAATATTTGATAAATTTGAGTTAAAGTAGTAATATATGTTATTTCAATCTTCTAATATGAGAACAGTACACTAGGAATTAGATTTTGACTCAACTTGAATAATCATACTAAGACATTAGAATACCTACTCCATTATAAAAATTCTAAACAGTGTCATTTGATGTAATTCTATTATAAAAATGTTGCAGAATGTGTTATTCATTTAAGAGACAACTGAAATATTATGTTGTTATTTTGGTAGGGCTATCCGAAACAATAAACTAGTAGACAATCCAAGGAGTAGCAGATTTCATCGCAAAATGTGGGCATGTGACCGCTGTGAAGTCATCACTATGATGGCATCAAACATTGAACTCACATACCTCATGAAAAAAACAAAAAAGGAACGTTACGTCACCTGACCAAAAAAAAAAAATTAAACCACTACCACTTATTGACCATTTTTTGAAAATAGTTAACAATCCACTAAATTGTGATATAATAATATTCGATATTTGCAACATTAAAGGAACTGGGCAATGAACATTGCATTAAAGCTACATTTGTTATTCAAGTGGCTTAGATTATATCCCTCTATTTACTTTGGAAGCAATTGATAAAAAGAGTTAACAAAATATACCATAATGTCAATACACGTACACAGAACGAGGTTTTATGTTTTCTCTATATCCCAATAGGAATGGCGAGCAGGCTGGTCTTCATCGTCGTCATCCTAGTCATCCTGGTGTTTCAAGTTGGGAGTGCAGACACTTGTGCTGGTATCACCCGAGGACGCCATTTTGTGGTAGCATTTACAGGCAACTTTAACAATGACCCCACCACGACTGAACTCTCTCTGATCGTTGTTGCATTCAGCGATCAACCAACAACAGTTACGATAAGCAGCAAGCATTCTGGGATTGATGGGCCGTACCTAACAACATTTCTGCTCAATGCGAGAAACTCGAAGCGAATCAATATTCCGACCGAATTAATACTAGATACAACCTCAGAACATAGTGACAAAGTCATTGAAGTGATTGCAACCAGCGATGTATCTGTTTACGGTCTTAATTACGCACCTTATACGACCGATGCTTTCTTAGCTATTCCAGTGAGTAATCTTGGAGTATCCAATGTAGCAATGAGCTATGATAACACCGGTAGCCTCGAATCTCTTTTTGCTGTTGTAGGGGTGGAGGATGAAACTGCCGTAAGGATCGTCCTAACCGCAGGAGTCACTATCGGTGGCACCTCTTACTCGAGTGGCGATACGATGCAACTGACGATCCACGAACATGAAGTAATACAACTAGTGAGCGATTCCGACGCCGAATATATTGGGGGCAGTGTAATTGAAAGCGATAAGCCAGTTGCACTATTTACTGGTCACTTATGTGCATCTACGCCGGGATCAGCTTGCGATACGCTTTCGGAACAAGTGGTACCCGTGGAAAGCTGGAGTAGTACCTATATTTACACGTCCACCGGAACAGTTCTTGACCGATCTGTGTATGTAATCCACACCTATTACGAGAATTCAGAGGTAACCATTCCAGGTATCGAACCGGTGACATTGCAAGTCGGAGAATTTTGGCAAGGCGAGCTTCAAGGAAGTGGGGTCATCACCTCAAATCAACCAATTTCCGTCTTGCAGCTTTTAAGAACAATAAATCAATATATCGTTGACCCATCTATCATTCAGGTTCCCTCTGAAGAACAATTCAGCTTCATCTTTGGATTTTCTACTCCTCCAAAATCTGGTGAAGACAGTGAAGGATTCTTTAATTATCTCAATATTATAGTCAAATCAAATGAGTCGGAGACCATTCTTGTGAACGGTGAACCTATTTTACAAAATAGCAGCCACAGCCATCATAGCATAGCCGGTACACCATATGATGTATATACGGTAGAAGTTCCAAAAGGGGAAGGGGTCTTCTTCGTGGAACAGAGCTCATTCGTCGATGCTTCCCCATTTTCTGTTATTGTTTATGGATTTGAAAGTTCCGAGAGTTATGGTTATTCAGCCGGACTCTCACTTCAAAGTGACGAACGTCTTCTTAACATTGAACCCTTCTTTGTGCGGGAAGTTGGCGGAGAACAACTCACTGTCACTCTCCCGTGTCTTGAAAATATTGAAGGGCATACTGAAAATGTGTTTTGTCGATTTAATGAAGATAACAGAGTAATTGACGTCCCTGGACATGTTCTTGATGTCTACACCATTATTTGCACTACTCCGAGGTTTCAACAACTATCGTATGTAACTGTGGACGTAACCGTTAACGACAAAGAATCTTTTCCTTTCAGAGGAAATGTTTACATTCTTCCCCAAGATGTTCTTCCTGCTACACTAAGTGTGTTGCAATCAGATGAAATTGAAGGTAACATTGATTTTACAATAGAAAAAGAAATTATCCTTGAGTGGGATCCAACCAAACTGTTTGCAGTGGAATACATCGATATTTCAATTCAAGTCGCCATTGAAGGAATCGGTCAAGACCAAGGACTTATTTGGTCAAATGATATCAAAATTGCAAGCAGTGTTGAGAACTTAGGTACATTTAGCTTCATACCATCGGATGTACCAACGGAAAGTTTGAATGCACTTAGTTCGTTTGGTTTATCGTCGGCAGTGATTACCTTGGAAGCAAATGACAAGCGCCTATTTCACGTTCTATCTAGCGTACATTTGAAATTGATTGACAGCACAATCTGTTCCTCCTGGCTGCAATCTGCTAACGTTGGCGATCTACCGCCATGTCCGTGCACCGATCAGCAGGCAGAAGCTGATGGAAGCTTTGAACCTGACGAAAATCCATCTCTTGAATATTATCACCCGGGAGCTTCGTCGTGTTATCGATCAGGATTAGGAGGAAGTGGACAACAGTGCTGTTATGGATCCGATGGTAATATACTCGTTGGACCTCCCGGAGGAGGGACGGTTGATGCCTATGCTCCTGGGGGCATTGGGGGCACCTTAAAACATTTTTGGTTCGATGTCCTTCCATTTATAGCCTGCTGCAAGTTGACAAGTCAATGTGAAACTTACTATGAATTTCGTCCATCAGATGACTGTTCAGATTATCAGCCACCACGACCAACTATTGGCACAGGAGATCCGCATTTTATCAGTCTGGACGGGAAAGAGTTCACTTTTAATGGTGCCGGTGAATTTGTTTTGGTCAAATCTTCTCTGCATAACTTCACATTCCAAACCAGAATGGAGGTTTTAGCTGGTACTGATGCAAGCGTCTACACATCCTTTGTACTTTCTTCCGACATATCTGATACAATTCAAGTTCAAAGGTCACCTTTAAATGGAACACTCATTCTCTTGAACGGTGAACCAATTGATCTCTATTTCGATGGATATCTGATCCGAAAGCAAGACTTCCGTGGACTGAGGTTAACCGTTAACCCTGACGTGTCTGAAATCACAATACGCCTACATATTGGAGCAACAGCATTAATAAGGATCACAACAGAAATGATGTCTTTCATCTTACAATTACCGGATGCGTTGAAGGGACAGACGGAGGGACTATTGGGCAATTTTAATGACAACGCCGATGATGATTTTATTTTACGAAATGGGTCTTCTTTGCTACATAATTCAACATTGGAAGCAATCCATTTTGACTTTGGACTTGGATGGATCCTTGACACAAATACTTCCAAATTCACTTATTTACCACCATCTGACTTTTCGACATTTTTCCACCCAGACTTTATTCCTAATTTGGTGTACCCGGATGTTAATTCCGTCAGCGAGGAAGTCAAGCTCATTTGTGGAGACTCTATAACGTGTTTATATGATGCCGTCACAACAAACAGCACGACTTTTGCTAATAACTCTCTTCAAGACATTAAAACGTACGAAACAGTTAATGAGAATTTAGTCAAAATTGTCAGCTGTGGTCAACCAGGTAAAATTGAAAATGGAACAATTAATGGTAGTGTTTTTCTAGTGGGCTACACTGTAGTTGCCTCCTGCAATGAAGGTTTCTATCTGGACGGTAATAGTGAGTTACTTTGTTATTCAAATGGCACGTGGTCGGGAATCTTACCAATTTGTATAGAAATTCCGATTGCAAACAACACACCGCCGTCGGTTTTGGGTAACCTTATTATAATTGTAATTACATCAGTCATTGGTAGTTTAGTGTTAATTGCCATTATTGTGGTTATTATAAAGAAGTTCTGCTTATATTCAAGTAAGAGAAGCAGTGGTCATGGCCCAACTAATGAGAACATTCCGTCTGAAAACAAGGCATTCGAACATGACGAGCATCTACACAAGCATTGAAGAGAAATTGTATGTTGTTTAACACCCAAAGAAGAGTGATAGAACACGAAATATATAGTAACACCCCAATCACAAAATTAAAAGTGTCTTCCTGGTTTCTAGAAAGTGCCATGCACGTCGTTGAAAAAATAACATTAAAAATACTGGGATTTCTGTTACGAAATAAACAGAGGGTCCTTTTTTAGCTGAAATTGGGAAGAAAGTTGGTAGGTTTCCGTCAAATCACAGATGTATATGTCTAACTGTCCCTCGAAGTGTACCTCCCCGCCCCAATATTGAACCATCTTCCACCGCCATTGGTAATAGTTTCAAAACGAGAGATGTTAACACGTTTTGTTTGCTGCGAAGGCTGTTCAATACTCGCAGTCATATGGTCATTATGTATTCTAGTCCGTATAAGTAAAATACGATATAGGTATTTGAAACGACGGCAGCGGTACTCTCTACCGCCTGTGTACACAATAGTATGTGGTATAACATCCAACCACCTAGCAAACCAATGTTTGTATTAGGCAAGCGAATAAGCCATAACATTTTATGTCAAGGCTACTATAAACCCTGATGATTGTAAGTAGTTTGACGTTAAATGTCTTTCTTTGTGTGGTTTGTTTGGTTTCAATTCCTTTCCTTGTATGTTTCCAGAGAACTTGTTACATATACTCAGCTCCATGGCACTAAATGCATGAGAATACTGACTAATATCATGAAGCGATTATATTTTGAAGGTATAGTCCGTCTGTATTTCTTTTTTATCAGAACACTTTCATCGAAAGTTGCAAAATATAACAACCGTCCGAAAATAGAGAAAGGATAAGGTATGATGACTCCTTAATCACGCGCAGTCACAGAAGACGAGAAGGGAATTAGAGGAAGGGGGGGGGGGGACGAAATGAGAGAGAATGGCCAGTGGATGTTTGGTGGTGGTTACTTCCCGTGCTAATCACGAGAATGATAGTACTGGAAATGGCTAAATATCTTATCTGAACCCATTTAAACTTAATATGACAGAATAAACGCAATTGCGTTACGATTAACCCTTCCCACAAAAGTCAGTTTGATTGTCTTTGTACAAGCCTATTATATGGAAATCATAAATTTCTTTATTCTTGGTGGTTTGTCTATGCAACGTACTAGGTGGTACGACAAGAAATAAACCAATATTCTAAAGGACTATGATAACAACTAAATAGACTAGATTAGCAAATATCCTTTAATTGGACTTTGGTCTTGCATTATTCTTTGAGTTGGCTAGGTGTGACGTGAACGGGTAAGGTTGACGGAACAGGTGTGGATATTTTTCGATATCGTTTACTACACGTTCGTTCAATAAAGAATTACCAGGAAAGATTGCAAGGCAAATAAAACTGTTTAACATTCAATGTTTACGTACACCTGAGGAAAAACATTGTCTAAACCTCTTTAATAAGTATTAGTTATCATGAAAATAGCTGCAACTCCCATCACAATCCATCACAATCCATCAAAGATTCACCATTTTACAAGTCATTTCTTAATTCTAGTTTTATATAAGGATAAACATGAGCTAATTATGTACATTGATGATGTGCCTAATTTTCTGTTATGTTATTCCTGTAATTTAACAATCTTCGTTCCAAGGTCACTGAATACAGGTTTGTGGCTTAAGGCGATTTTTTTGAAATATTTTATTGTTTTCTTTGAAAAGAGGAACGACACATTATTCAAATGATATATGTGGGCTTTTAATTAGGGCTTAACTTATTAAGGGCTAAAATAAGACATTTTGATGAGCACTCTACGTCATAGATTGCACATATTTAATGAGTTTCCCAGAATTATCAAAACTTCAAATGTGTATATCTTGGAAACGAAAAGAGCTTTTCGAAGCATTTCAACAGATTTTAAATGTGATTGTCACACACACAACACATTTATTGAATATGGGGCAAATTGGCTAGGTGTCCGTAGTACATAAAATACCACCACCATTGTATAACTGCATGGGAAAAGTATTCTCCCCGATACACTGTACACTCCATAACTGTCATCATCTTACTGATCGACAAACATCATTATTTTTGTACCACTGGCGTTACAAGCGACCGAAAGCTTGTAGGGAAATTCCCCAGAAGAATACCATTGTGTAGTTTTTAGATACCTGTAATCTATATTCTGCACTGAATACCTCAAACCCCTCAGTTGCAATCCATCATTCGTGCAGCTTGTTGAACCCAGTTGGACCTTTTTTTGAACCCAATTTTTTACATACTGAAGGTTGTTACAAGTTGGATGACCATTTTTATATTGCAAATTCTACCCCTCTCCAAGGCCAACGAGTAGGGGGTCAGGCGGGGATACAGCTCCGATGGCCGGGCAAAGTTGGGATACAGAATGTATTATCAAACACCCAGGAATGTACCATGAATATATGACGACTTTAAAACAAACGGGACCAGGTGACATAACTGTCCGAGTATAGTCATGTAGGTACCTACAAAGTGATGGCGCCTGTGAGCGCCGCGACAGGCTCAGAATAAGTTGGCTACGCAGCTAGCCTCTGAAACTGCAAATGTACAGAGAATATATGAAACTTTAACTTTCAACGTCCAGTCATGTGGGTATCGTTCACTTGGCCAGCAATGCCAATGTTGTAACGCTCACGCGCACTACAATAAATGTAACGGTGTTACGTCAAGAGAAATATCACGAGTCGTTTCGATATGAAACATAGGCCTATATACTGCTAATGATCGATCTATATACAAACTCTGCACTGCAGTCTATCTGTAAAGTACATATTCTACTCATGGCAGTTTTAGCCAAAGAGGCCCAGAAGCAGAAGGTTGTAGCTATCAAAGGTAATTGTCATGAACCTTTGGAACGTGTATTGACCATTCTGTGTATTTCTGATCAAACAACTTGATCCACTCTCAGCCCCAGTACCCTAACATCGAGACTATCAGCGTATTAATCATTGTAAGTTCAATGAGTATTACGAGTCCCTTAAAACGGGAAAAGATACTGTATATGATCAGGTTAAAGGTTGGTGAGCCATCTACTTTATTACTACTATATTATCAAGTGCTGTGGTAAACACGCAGGGCCGAGAAGATCTGCAAATATTTAAACAAATTATAAGCTGAATACACCCAATAAACTTATCTAGTAGACAATCTTATTTCACGGATATGGAATTCCCCCAAAAAGGTTTGCTCTATTTACTTTTCCAAATAATTGATCAGAAACTATTTAGAACAAGTACGTAATAGGGGAGGAGTGTGCAAGGGTTTTCCAATCCAATTGCCATAAATTATAAGTGCACATTTTCAAAAGTGGCGCTTTTTTTTGGGGGGGGGGGTAGGGGCAATGAGAACTGTGGGTGTGTACTGTTGCGTTTGGCTGATTATGTGTTGTGATGACAGCATATGTAATTCAATATTTACCTATGTTTAATATACGTTATGTTGGACATGTTACAAAAAATATTGAACAGTGAAGTTGATAATGATTTTTGGTTTCGATGATAATCTTAACCTTTGTAGTCATGCAAGCGGATCAGTGTGTGTATGTGTGTATGTGTGTGACGCCTTGCTTGTGAACACGATATCTCAAGAAGGGAAGCGTGGACCAATCTCAAATTCGGTGTGCAGGAGTACCACATTGAGCAGAAGAAGCCTATTGTTTTTGGGAGGTCAAAGTCATGTGGGGTCACCAGGCGTCATATTGTTTCATAATGTACTAATCACCCACAGACCACCCTATTAGATAACATGTGCGTTACGCCTCATAGGAATAGGAGAGGATGTTGGCAATTGGAAGTTAGCTTAAGCGCATCTTTAGATAATCTGAATCAGAAGTCTCGACCAAATCTCCATTGACTTAAGTGTGTCGGTAACTTTTGGAGTCGCCATGTACGTCGCTGCTTACATGCCTGTACACAAAGGTGTGTAATGAACGTTGTTTACTGTTGTCTGTTGTAGAGATCAATATGTATTCTGAATACAAGAAAAATTTCCATCTTGGTCAACAGTTGGCAATGTGAATGTTGTTTGTCATATCTCAATTTATGGGCTGTACTACTTAGTATGAAGTTATGTTGTTCATCCTGGCTACAGTGGCGTCGCCAAGGGGGGGGGGGGCAGGGGGCACGTGCCCCCTGGAAAACCTAGTGCCCCCCGAGTGCCCCCATCTGAGATTTGGGTTGGTAAAAAGATATATATATATATTTTGTTATATTCAACTCCCATCATCTGAGTTGGTTTTTCATAAGGACAAAGAAGCACAGTAATTCGTATTTTCTTCAAATGAGCTGCGAAAAAATGAAAAAGTTTATCCTTGACCGTCGGGTATCGAAGTCGTAACCCGCGCCATCACATAACCCTGTTGTGTAGGGGGTGCAGAGGTCATTTGAGGTCAGATGCTTGTAGGAACAAATGGCGAATGTTCACACCTGCATACTGAGCCATACTCGATGTGTGATCAAACTTTGGATTGCATGGTGAGATCCCTGATAGGAGCCAATAACGATGATGGAACCTGTTACATCTTAATAGATAATGGGAGATAACGAGAAGGACAAGAAAGGACTCGGGGGTCATGCACACATTAATTCAACAAATGTAGGTTCTATTGATAGGGTTAGGAATAATATCGACAGCATGTGGTTCATATCCTCTGCAAAATTCTGCGCGTTGTTAAAATCATTACCTCAAAAATAGCAATTTCTGGAGATATCTTCAGATCGAATTTAGCATCAAATGTGGCACCATTTTGCATCTAGCCCATCCTCCGTATGCGAAAATTTTCCAAGAGGGGCACCCCCTCCCCTTAGACCCCTCCCCCAGGACGGCGATCCGTATCCACCTAAGTGCCCCCCATCAAATGCTGGTGCCCCCTGTGCCCCCCAGACTGAAAAGTCTGGTGACGCCACTGCCTGGCTATACCCTACATCTACATGTGTCACATTCATATAAGATTATTCATGTAGCATCATCGAAATCATCGAAACACTGCATTTTTGCTGTCTGGTTATTGTTGTCCAGCTGACTTTCGGTTCAAAGTTGACTGATTCCCTTAAACCTTCTCAGTCTCAGTGTTGACTCAAGCAGTTATACAAGTGATTTACCCTGCCGCTTGCGTGATGTGTAATTTGAGCCATGTACGTCAACAATTGAGCTGGTTATATTAAATTTACAATAGGCATTGCCGTGGCTAGGGTGTAGTGAGTCGCTAAAACGAAACAAGTAAACAATGAATCGACAGCATGCATGGGAAGAGAAGGACTTATCATAATGTGTTGGATATTAAATGACATTGATATACAAACTAAACCATAATGTAATCAGGGACGTAGCCAGGGGGGGGGGGGGGGGGGGGGACAGTGCGAGCAACCGCTCCCCCATTTCAGTGACGAAGAAATGTTTAAAACTTTAATTTTTTTGGCATGATATTTTGTCAGTGCTCTTTTGATATTGAATACTCGTCAGCTCCGTTAACTCGATTATAATCGTAGTAACATATATTCAGGCCTACTGATTCAGCTACTTAATTTGGCAGATGTAATTAGCTAAATTTAGCCTATAGCCTATTACAAGCCTACAGTTGGCCACTGCGTAATATTTTTGAACTTTGATTGAAAGCTCAAAATACAAATTGCAACATTCTATAAGTGCCACTCACTTTTAATATATGCCCGGTAAATCTACATGAAGGGCACTAGGTCTCTGTAATGACAATCCATTACGCATAATTATGCGTAATGGATTGATGCATTTTTACTTCTATCTAAACGTTAGAAACCGTATAATAATGATCATAATTCTGCTACGAAATATGAAAGTTTATATTGTCCATCAGTTAAGTTCGTCAAATGTATTCAAGTCCAGACATTGGACAATAAACAAGAATCATCCTACTGGAAAAATTGTAAAAGAGCACTATGTTTGCCTTTCTGATATAATATGTAAAAGAACATGTAAAAGAATTCAAACAGGAAACAAATTCTGCTGATAATATGATATCATATGATAATGATGAAACTGGCAAAATATTGCACCAGATTGCATCTAAGTACCTTCAATTGTTCAAAAATGGTTCACCCCCTCCCTCTAAACCCTTCCCCCATATCGATCGCAAAATGCCCCGCCCCCCCCCCCCTTGCAAATTCCTGGCTACGTCGTTGAATGTAATTACTTACAGTGACCATCAAACATATTGTGCTTTTATGTAACCTCAGATCAGGGAGTTGTTATTCCATAACAACTCCCTGCTCAGATCAACTAAACAGTACCTACGATTTTGCTGTCCGGGACTTCCCGATGGTGCTATTTGAGTATCGAATTTCGTGGCAGCAAAGAACAAATATTAACCATTTTATCACTCCATCATTCAAACGCAATTGAGCTCTAGAATGAGCCTAGCGCCATCCGATACGTTAGTTACACACACTCACCGGAAGGCTGTCAAAGGAAGACTGCCCTCAGTTAATAATGCATTTCTATACCACTTATCTGTGTCTTATTTTTGAGAATCGACCATTATTTAAAGATATAAGGCTCAACAATAAAAGTGGCTGGACCATCAATTCTAATACAGACACCAGTAGGTGAGTTTCTCAGATTCATCGCACACTACTCAATGACACAAAACTTTCATGGCCTCCGATAACATGTTCGAAAATGCATTGCACATTATTTTGTCAAGAACAAATTGTGTTACCTGGCATCCGTCAAGAACGCTCTGTTATTCATATCAAGTTAAAAGAAGTTAACAATAACATTTAGACCTGTTTTGAGGAACCGACGTCATCATCAATTTAAAGGCATTGAAGACTCGCCCCAAACCGCGTGCGGCCATCTGCAAAGTTAACTTTCTGTTGCTTGCAAGTGACATTTTGTTCGTGTCGCTACAAAATGCAGACAGTAATGAAACGTGATACCTTGTTATATTTAGCTGGACCTGAGATGTCCATCGCTGTATCTTTTGTACACAGTGCTGTGGGTATTGTCCGCAGCTGTATGTACGGACTGTACACTAGTCACTTGTCTAATTACTGATGGAATCAAGCTGTGTGTGTGTATTTTCTGGGATCGATGGTGGTGTCTAACACTTCTGTTACACCTCATTCGAAACTAGGTCAGATTACCAGCATTAAACGTTTCTTTTTGCGCGACTCGTCACACCCTTTAACCTTAAGCGAGCATTCCAGCGAGTTTGCATACTAACGTTAATTAAAGCTGAAATATCTTAAAACCGGAAATAGCTATAGACACATTAATGTGTACCTCTCAAAATGTTCTTTCTTATTGAACAGTGACATTTCAAGACTCAAGATCATCCTTTAATTGATCCTCAAATGTTATCGCTGTAGTGATAAGAAGATTTACCGACATAGGAGAAAAATATATGAAACAACAATATACGAAAAAGAGTAAAGATTCGTTGTGTACTTCAGTTGTGTTCAACAGTCTGTGACACTATCCCCCCCCCCCCTACCAAAGAAAAAAAGAGAAGAAAAACAAGAAAAAGACGTTAAAATGCATTTTCACATCTTTGTATAGTTTTGTTCAAGACCCGTTCCCGTTCAAGAGCTTGTTCTTGGCGAGAAACCTTGAGGAACTTGGAAAACTCCTTTAAATTGTTTTCCCCCTCCATTATTCCAATCCATGTACTCTAACATTATAGGGTGTGAAGACTCGCTCACAAAGAAACGTCTCATGCCGGTAATCTGATCTAGTTTCGAATGAGGTGTAACAGAAGTGTTAGACACTACCATCGATCCCAGAAAATACACACACTGCTTGCTACCGTCAGTAATTAGACACTAGTGTACAGTCAATACATACAGCTACGGTCAATACCCACAACACAGTGTACATAGCAGCGTGGACATCTCAGGTCTAGATAAACGATAACAATGTATCACGTTTCATTACTGTCTGCATTTTGTAGCGACAAGAAGAAAACGTCATTTGCAAGCAACGGAAAGTTAACTTTTTCAGAGCGCGGCACGCGGTTTGGGGCGAGACTTTAATGCCTTTAAGGAATAACGAGTTTTCACACGTCATGTTGTATGACAATAAAGTTATTGTATGATTTGATTACTATATTTTACATGAGAAAGTGAATGATACTGTCTAGTAAGTGTTCATTATTATTATTTTAATTATTTCCTTTGTTCTTGTTCTCTTAACCATTCATTCTACATATCTGTAAATACTGATATATGGTGAAGCAGTAAGCTTACTATCAAATAAAAGAGAGAGAGAGAGATAGATGGTTCAATTACAGGTCAATTTATTTTAAAACTATAAAGAATTTGTTCTTAAAAAAGTGATTAAAACTTCTATGTAAATGTATTTATATTAATTACTTAGGTCTACTTAATTGCTCCTTTACCTTCACTAGGTAACCAAATCTATGAGCCTGGGGTGACGAATAGCACCCATATTATCTTATTTTGAGTACTACTCGGTGTGTTTGGGGGAAATAAAACTCCACTACATGTAGCTGGTGAAAATGTTAATTCCTACGTTGTAATGGGAAGTCATATATACAACAGTTAAAGCGAACTGAATAACAACACCTGTTATAGCTTATATATGGTGACCTCTCTACATACGTGAAAGTGATAAGGAATTTGGATCTTGAGTTACACAGAAGTAAGCGTGATTCTTACCATTTAAATTGTATATTCGTGATGCCAATATATCCCGCGTTGGTGGTGTAGTGGTTAGCATTGATGCCTTCCAAGCATTAGGCCTGGGTTCAATTCCCGGCCAACGCAGATCAATTTTTGTTTTTCTTCGCCCGTTGTTGTTAAGATTAAGTTCGTTTGATACACAATTTTTTTTCTTTTTCTTGATGACAATTTTAGACTTCATGCAATGTGCAAGTACAGCAGAGAAACACTGAATTGCTAGATTTTAGGTTTTACAATTTAAATGTTTTGTAAAGAACTTGGTTTAATTACATTCCGAGATGACCAATCACAAGATGACCAATCACATGATCTAAATATCGTGTATAATCCGGTCTTGAAAAGGGTCCCGCACAGAACCGTACATATTATAACCTCGTAACGCATCGACGGAACAGGTACCATTAGTTCGATCGATCAATGCATCTAGTAGGCTATAAACATGAGGATTAAGTTATGATAAACTGTTAGTGTTAAGTGATTTAATGTGATAGTACAACAAACCTGATAAGTCATTGCCTATTGTGCTGGAGGGGGTGGGGGGGGGGGGATTTTATAAATTTACCGATGCATAATGGCTGGCATTTCTGTTACTGAAATTGACGATCAAATGTTCTGACCGGTCTCGCAGAAATGTTTTCCATGTTATTTGTACATGACGAAATATCCATTAACAATAGAATTCTTCTGCGGACGTGGTGATTCTCTTCGACTGGTGTCTGAGGATTCCTTTGCTCAAGCCCTCAGTCAGCATATATACAAAACAACGCACGCACACCCAAGCTTTCCACATCTGCATTGGAAGCCCAACGCTACACATTGGAACCAGAATGGTTCCGGAGGACCCCAAAAACTATCCCCTCTTCACCTATCTCCTTAAAACCATAATCAAAAATGTTTTAATCACAGAATCCAGTAATTATCCAAACGATACTCTGCGCTTACCATGTGGGCGGTCAAAAAAGCAAAAACAAAATATAAAAATAAATTCATTAAATTACACCAAATATAAATTTAACTGTTCAGTCGTCCATGGGCTGTTCAGTCTTTAATAAAAGAAATTAAAAATTTAATGAAAAGAACTGTCGAGGAAGTTAATACCGTAGCTGAGAATTGATGTTGGTTGGAACGAAAAGTGGGCTGCTTTGGTGACTTTGGTAATGGGCGGCCATTACCGCAGAAACAAAAAATAAAGGTTTATTCAAAAAATTACACCAAAAATTAATTTTCTCCATCAAAAATTGAAATACTCCATCGGGTCTTTGGGCTGCGAATTTGCATTTCTTTATCGGCAACATGGATGGATCACATTCACAACAGACTGTACAAGATTTTTACCAGTAGGCAGTGTCCCATTTACAGTCTGCTGTTTACATCGTGCAGAGGGCCCTTGGTAGCAACCTGGATTTGCCTCGACCAGTATAGCTGCGCATAGGCCAACCAGTAGTTCCATCGTTAGGCCTACGGTTAAACATCTACATCTAGAACCAGTGACATGCCAAGTACTAGTACTGGGCCTGGATACCCTAGTACCAGTGACAGGCCTGTTACTTTACTATACTGTTACTGTCCATTTTTTCGAGCGGTCTGCTCCTTTTCCTGCTTCTCCTTTGACTTTTACTGCATAACGGTCGCTTATAGTACCAGGGTGGGCAACCTTTTTGAATGAATGGGCCAGATATGAGGAGTGAAAAATTGACTGGGCCGCACCTAAAACCAACGACCTGCTGTTGATTTCAAACCTTTGATTCCGACTTACAAACAATAGGTGTGTGTACTTAATCTGTATTTACAAAAACATAATGTCAAGTACAGTACAGTTGATAATTAATGGGGGTAATAGGCCTCCCTGACAGCATCATTAGTGCCGATTAATTCTAAGCAGCTAGCTCGTTTTCGTGACGATGTAAAATATACTGATTTTTTCTTTCTCTTGAGACATCTCACGGGCCGCAAAAAAAGAAATCACTGGCGTGCCGCATGGGCCCGCGGGTCGTAGGTTGCCCACCCCAGGCTTATACTAACCAACAAATTTTGCTGAAGACGAAAGACGAGATGCTGTCATTTTGTTTGTACTCACAGGACGTGTGAGTACATACAAACATTACGTGTTGCCGACACTAGCCACAGAAAACAAAATTGGCGTGCTTGGTATCGCTGGGAAATAGCCAAGTTTGTGTTCTACTCCACTGGAGAATTTATTTTTGACGGGATTTATTTACGGGGGTATTTGGTTTGGTTAGAACCTGATGTGGGATGAGTTTATATCGGGAGGGGTTAGAATTAATATGTGCGGGTTGAAATAAATTTTCGACAGAGTAAATTTAATTTCGATAAATAAAATTAATTTTTGATGGAGTAAATTAATTTTTGCTGTGATTTAGTAAGTTATTTTTGATGGAGTAAATTTATTTTTGATGAAGAAAATTTGTCTTTGATGGAGTAAAAATCTTTAAATTAAAAATATTCCTTGGATGATTCGCTCGCTTTGTGAATACTGCATTTGAAGCGCGCCCCTTTCCTTTATGATTTTTTTTATTTATTTTTAATACCACAGGAACGGAGACTCTCTAGTTAAACAACAAAGTGAAACCGCGCCATCTTATACGATTGCAGGGCAGCAACGATTATTTTGATTTACACTGCCCAGTGACACGAAGGTCTTGACGTGTACTAAAAGAGAGATTAGTAGCCTGCATAATACTACGGTAGCCTCAACGCAACTTTCCAGACCTGAGACTGAAATCTTAAAACTACCTGTTCTGATCATATATCAATTATCCCTGCTTACATGAACAACCTCAACAAATTTTGGTATATGATTAATTTAAACAAAAGTTTAAATTACGTAACGTTTTGACCCTTTATACCATCCAAACTGTAAGAAAAACTGTGGGATGGGGGTGGGGAGGGAGGGGGGGGGAGGTTCTTTAAGATGATCTCCCACCGTATATACACATTTGACTTTTTTCCCCTTAGCCTATACTGTTTCTGTTTTCTTTTAAAGGTAATCCCTTTTATTTTTAGCTCAACATTATGGTATATCCACGGGCGTCCGCAGAGGGGAGCAAGCACAGTTCAGTTATTCATTAACCAGTTCAAAGAATTAACCTGTTTACAATTAAAGAATTAACCGGTTAACCGTCAAAGTTGAACGGCTTTTGTTTTATATCTTGGACTGGAGGAGCTGGTGGCGTAGCAAGGAGCGGAGCAGCAATGTAAATGTCTTCCTCTCGATACTTGCCACACTGCTGTCTGCGGTCTTTCTCCATTTTTTGGATCAGTGCCGTAACCATATTTTGTCATTTTGTTGATTGATGTCCCGATTTCGCCAATTTTCCCTCAAATATGGAAGATGAAGCCATTTAATTGTAACCTAGCAACTTGGGCAGATCATCTCTCAGAGGGAGGGGGGCAGTAGATATAGTTGTGAGACCAATAGGCCTTTAAGACCGATTCAGGGCGGTGACTGGCTGAGCAACGTAGCGAGTTTAACGCACGCCCGAAGATACATGTCAGAGTGGGCAGTAATGTTTCTCCGGAATGTCTATTCTAAGCCCTGGTGGGTTTCCTGCACGTGAACTTCCGGCTGTGAAAATTTCACTTTTCAGATTTTTCAGCTGTAAGCACAAAGATACATTTGAGAGAAGAATTCAATCATTCATTAGAATTTATTCAAAAGCACCAGTGGTATTTTATTACTATTTTTTTTTCTAGGGGGGGGGGGCATGTTCCCCATCATCGTAACTTCCACTAATATCCTCGAAATAACGTCTGTTTCATATCGACATTTTTACCTTTTCGGGCCCCCTCGAAATTACGACTTTGTATCACAATTCAAATATTTTTAAATACTATCCAAATATTTTTTTGTGACATCATTAAGGATGAAAGTGGCAATAAGTAAGATCGGGTGGTACAACATATTTCGAAGCCATGATCACTTCCATCAACTTGGTGGTGAAATCAGGAATTTATCGAAATTTTTAGCAAAAGGACGGTACATTCGACGGATTAAACCGCATAGCAAAGATCAAGCTGCACGCACGTAATTTTAAACACGTTTTGGAAAATATAGTATTTAATATTTGTCCACCGATATTATTGGTGGGGAAAATCATACTTTCTTTGGAAAATAAACCTAGTAAATGACGTATCACGTGTAAGAGAGGTTTCGTTTCTGATTGTTAGCATGCAATGGTATATATGTTGTAAATGTCATGTCGTGTATAGGGTACCGTATATTCTTGTCACTTCTGCTTTCTTATTCACTAAGTTAATTATGACTGAACGAGACGCAGCGTAGAGTACAGTCAATGAAGGTGAAATATCTTCGGTATAACAGTACAAGTACAGGCTCGACGGAGAACATGGTGAACCTCTAGCACTAAGCGCTATACTAAATTGGTAATGATGTGAGTCTGACCCTGTGCGGGCATCATTTTCTGCATTCCTTTGAACTTATCTGTTGCTTCGTAAGGAGAAGTTGTACCATTCCTGATGTGAGTTGCATTTTTAATTTGTGGAGATTTAAATATGAAAAGAAGAATAAGACAAATCGCTCTGAATTACTCGGAAGGCTTAATAAAGAATATTGTGAGGACCTAACTTGGTTATCCATAGGCCTAGAGGCTAGCGTACTAAGTAAGGGATGGAATTCCGAGTCATATCTAACGAAACTAACGGTAGGCTCGATAACTTAGGTCAAATGTAGGCTTTACTTGGCCATACTAGGCATTTCTAAATAGTTTTTCTTAAAACCAATGACATGTGTTGTAAATAATCTCTGCACACACACTACAGGCCCATATTGCCTTTCCCATATGATGCATGCATTTTTCTCATAATCCATTACTGTCAGTCTGTATGCAAGGTGACCACGATGCCAGTAATATTTTTAAAAGGGTCTACCAAGTTGCGGTGTATTCAGCAGTTAAAATAATTCTCAAATCGGTCACCAATGTATCGCAGAGTGTCATCAATTATTTTACTGAAATCTAACGCCACCGACCATGCATTGACTACTGAAGGGTTAAGTCGTTGCGCTTTATTGGTGTCCATTTAGCATCACACCTCGGTATGTCTTGCGCTCTCTAGCCCACTATCAACACACTTTCAACCCCCTGCCCTCTATAACCCCCCAAAAAATCAAGACCCCTTGTCCCTTGTGCTGGGTATCAGTGAAGTCTTCACTTCAGCTGTTATTGTAGCAATATTTGATTTATACTTCAGTTGTTATTGTTGAGTATGAATCAAGATTACGATTACTTTGCCAAAGTCATCGATTTTGATTACAATTACTTTGCATTTTGATTAGGATATTTTCAAAAATGTGATAGATCCTGATCAGTTACAGTACGATTACTGAATACAATTACACCAAGCCTGTTTGGAAATATCTCCAAAATGATCTAAACCTTGATATATGCATTGTCCCCCAGTGAGGATGAGTTAATAAGATATTTTAATTTCAACCAAAGTCTCATAGTGTCTGCCTCATCAGTTTGCAAGTCGACAAATCATAATTACCTTTATAATGTGAGTTCTTTAATGTCCTTTTCACCGTGCTCTATGAGCTTTTCCATTTACGGAGGGAGGAGGCTGCTGTCGTAAGTCAAACACTCCTGAAATTGCATGGCGAAGTTACCCCAGACAGATTCTCAAATCGGTCACCAATGTATCGCAGAGTGTCATCAATCAAAGGTGACTCCTTTACCATGTCCTCTACATCTTTGAGGTGACTCCTCTACCATGTCCTCCACATCTTTGAGGTGACTACTCTACCATGTCCTCCACATCTTTGAGGTGACTACTCTACCATGTCCTCTACATCTTTGAGGTGACT
>KN885789.1:17805-31084 GCA_000934455.1 Apostichopus parvimensis | reverse complement strand
AAACAGAAAATTATAGCACCTTGACAATCTGTGAATTTGTCACTTTTGGAGCAAATGGAGAGTTTAGAGGCAAGGAAATCGGATGCATACTTGTGCTATTAGTCGTACCTAAATACCATGTTGGACTGCTATCTCAGACGATCAAACGAAAAACCTTTTTCCTATCAACACGATCCACACCATCAATACTTAATTGTATCAACTTGAAAATGAATAATAAAGCAGCACTCAAATTCAGGTCTCTTCCCAAAGGACTTAAAGTCAGTTAAATTCATAAATTGAAGAGGAAGAACAAGAACAAGGATAAGGTCAAACTGGGCACGATGTTTGATCCTCTTTTTCTTTGCAAAACTTAAACAATCAATGACTTTGTAGTTGTGTGACACGTTAATTGATTAATTTTAGCCTAGTTAGTACTAGTTTGGGGTTTATGTAGTACCTAGATGACAGTCTTTGCCAGATTGATCATGAAGATGATGTCCATCATATGTAGGCCTATTTTGAACGCATAACCACAGGTTGCAGACTTGCAGCTAATTTCAATACTTTTATTAATAATCTGCAGCAATTTGTTTCAGTAAATGGGGAACAGGATAACATACATGGTGAAAGAGTGACTCAATTTAATTTTATCTTTTGGTAGTTGGGCTAATTTTAGAAATATTAATTTTGGCCCATGGATACATATCTCAGATCCTTATTTTACATGTATGCTAAGCTGAAGCATAGAGATATATAGAATTGGTGAAAAAGAGCTCATGTTAATAGGTAAGAAGCAGTTGATTAGTGACTAAGATTATACCTTTGTGGTTTCAGTTTGGTATGACACAGCTTTAACCATCATTAATGCATGCAAGTATATATATGTAATCACAACTGAGTTTTTTGTTGCAATATTCAAGGCCATTATTGCAAAACTCTGACAGGTATAGGCCTGCGGCAAATCTTTATGGCATTTCCCTTCCTACCCTCCATCATCTGAATCTGAAATTGCACCACTACCCCCCCCCCCCCTATTAGACCGGTTGGCTTGATTCAAAAGAAGTCTAAAAATGGAATCTATTATCAGATGGATATAACCAAACCCTCACCCCAACAGCACACATGCTCTGTGTTTTCATCTTTCTACCTGATATAATAACCTGATACAATACATTATGGTGATGCATGAGTCTACTCTTTCCAAGATTTTGATCATTTCCTAAAGATTGAACAAGGGAGTTGATCAAAGATATAAATATCACAATTTTGTTTACAAGTATCAATTCAGCAACAGAGCTACAGAAATATTTACTTAAGACTTCACATTTGTTGATTATGATTTGATGTTTTCTAATTTTCTATAAGTATTACTTGCTATTGATCACACATATTTCCCCTGCCACATACTATACATTCACGATGCAACTCTACTACCATTATGTGGATGAACTTGGATAGTCAGGCAGTATGTGTAGATTTAAGACTATGACTGATCACAACTCTACTGTATGCGTAGGTTTAAGACTATGACTGATCACAACTCTACTGTATGTGTGGGTTTAAACTATGACTGATCACAACTCTACTGTATGCGTGGGTTTAAGACTATGACTGATCACAACTCTACTGTGTGCGTAGCTGTAGGGAGTGGGGCAGTCAACCAGCTGTAAGGAGTGCGGCAGTCAACCAGCTGTAGGGAGTGCGGCAGTCAACCAGCTGTAGGGAGTGCGGCAGTCAACCAGCTGTAGGGAGTGCGGCAGTCAACCAACTGTAGGGAGTGCGGCAGTCAACCGGCTGTAGGGAGTGCGGCAGTCAACCGGCTGTAAGGAGTGCGGCAGTCAACCAGCTGTAAGGAGTGCGGCAGTCAACCGGCTGTAGGGAGTGCGGCAGTCAACCAGCTGTAAGGAGTGCGGCAGTCAACCGGCTGTAAGGAGTGCGGCAGTCAACCGGCTGTAGGGAGTGCAGCAGTCAACCGGCTGTCGGGAGTGCGGCAGTCAACCGGCTGTCGGGAGTGCGGCAGTCAACCGGCTGTAAGGAGTGCGGCAGTCAACGAGCTGTAGGGAGTGCGGCAGTCAACCAGCTGCTGTCATGGTTATGGCAATGATTTTATTAAAACAAATTCATTACTAATATATATATATATTTTATTGAGTTGGCTTTCAAGGCAGGATACCATTTATCAAAATCAATACAAGGTTTTTCTAGAATAAACTTCCTGGTTCATTGATCCTTTGAGATCTAAACAATACATCGTTAGTTTTGCTTTCTTAGAGGGTACTTCATTAATTACACAGAGATGGACAAAGAACAAACATATTGCAAAGAAAATAGGCTGTTTCAAAAATATCGAGCAGTTTATAGCAGCATCCGCTATTAACGGTTTACTGAAACCCTCAAGTGGAAGTACAGTATATGCAATGAGGAGCACTTGTTATCATAATAATGGAATTGAATCAGTGAACATTATAAAGAGTCATACAAGATTAAAGTGGGAAAATGGTCAAAAATGAATAAAAATGAGTGAAAAAGGTCTTAATTTCAGTCTGTAATATTTGATTTGAAGGTATCTCATCAACACAGTGACAAATTCAATGTTATGATTAATCACAGAAAAATGTCAAAATTCAAGATATTTGACTCCATTTAGTTCATGATCAATTGGGGGGCTGGGTGCAACAAGTGTTGACAAAGCCATTTGAATGCAAATTTGTTGGAATTAGAAATAAACAATTGAAAATTGAAAATTAATATTAGTTTAGTGAAATGGCAGACAGGGTAAACTGTTGCATGGCTTAATCAATTATAGATGTCACAAACTCATAAAAAAAATAAACAAATAGACATGATTTGAATAAAGACTTGATAAACCTGATTTTATGAAATAATACCGAGCAAACCACAATGCCTCTGGATTAACGATCAATCCTGATTGATATGGGTAAACAAGGTGAATGGATAAAAGTTAAGACAATAGAGAAAAAGAAAATGCCATCAAAATGCAAA
The DNA here is from genome assembly GCA_000934455.1 of Apostichopus parvimensis. Lineage (NCBI taxonomy): Eukaryota > Metazoa > Echinodermata > Holothuroidea > Aspidochirotida > Stichopodidae > Apostichopus > Apostichopus parvimensis. Next base: position 28,099 of record KN885789.1, on the reverse strand, counting down.
ATTGTCTCCTCCCTCACTCGATCCCTCCACCACGGTATATACAGAGACTTGGTTTTCTACGGCTGTGTCAGCTGAGAGAAAATCCCAAAATAAACAACAAAAATATTATTTTGAGGAAACCGAAAACCACATTAAATGTAGGACCTATTAGCTGGAAAAGAAAATCTTATGTGTCTCTGATAATAATGAAATGTTACTATCATATTTTTATGCTTAATGTACAGTTGTACACTGAATTCAGTGATTCCAATGTAAAATAGACCTATTTTTTTGTTTTAAATTTCCATTTATGTCTAACTTGGAAACATTTCTTAAAAAATAAATTAATGTTATTACAATTATTACCAAAAATATTCCTTTTTCTGTTGTCTGAATATCACTAGACAATATCCCACAGTTCCAAAAAACTATTTTATTAATTTATAAATTTTATAATTTTAATGATTATAATTTTAATAATTTTTGATAAATTATTTTATAATTTGTATCTTGGTTAATGCCATCAGCTGCTTTAACAGGGGGTTTATTCAGAAAACGCTTGATTTTTCATCACTTAGTTATTTATAAGTCAACAAATCTGTGAAAGTGTAAGTACTATACATTTTAAACCCAAAAATGAGATAGAAAGTACAAAATTAATTAAGTTTTAGTCAACCTACAAGAGTAGACCCTTGAGAAGTAGTATTTGTACTAAATTAGTCAGATCTGCTTCACAATGAAGATTTTCAATTTAGAGCAAAGATGCAGTTATCTCAATTTGCTTTCATTTATAAATTTCAATGCTACGGCTTGTGCATAGACACATTTTCAAGATATGTGCAAATCAGAGTGATCATTCATAATCTATATTTGACTGGTTACAATGAGGACTTTCTCTCTCTCAGCCCCATTATGCATGTACTGCATATGTACATTGTATGCATGTATGCATGTACAAAACATTTTTTGTCATCAGATATCAAGATAACAGAAAACTTCAAACCAGAACATAAGTGTCCAAAAAAAAAAAAATCCTCAAAAACATTAATCGAACCCATGAGCGAACAAAGTCTTGATCAAGCTCAATATGTGATACATAATATACAATACAATACAATCGAATACATACTGTACAGTACATTACAGTACAGTACAGTACAGTACAATACAGTACAGTACAATCGAATACAGTACAGTACAATACAATCGAATACAGTACAGTACAGTGTAATACAATGCAATACAATCCAATACAGTACAGTATAGTACATTACAGTACAATACAATACAGTATAGTACAATACAATCGAATACAGTACAATACAATACAATACAGTACGATACTGTACAGTACAGTACAATACAATGCAGTACAATACAATACAGTACAATACAGTACAGTACAGTACAGTACAGTACAATACAATGCAGTACAATACAATACAATCGAATACAGTACAGTATAGTACATTACAGTACAGTACAATACAGTATAGTACAATACAGTACGATACAGTACAATACAATACAATCGAATACAGTACAATACAATCAAATATAGTACATTACAGTACAATACAATACAGTATAGTACAGTACAATACAATCAAATACAGTACATTACAATACAGTACAGTACAATACAATACAGTACAATACAATACAGTACAATACAATACAGTATAGTACAATACAATACAGTACAATACAATACAGTACAATACAATACAGTATAGTACAATACAGTACAGTACAATCCAATACAGTACAATACAGTACAGTACAATACAATACAATCTAATACAGTATAGTACAGTATAGTACAATACAGTACAGTACAATCCAATACAGTACAATACAGTACAGTACAATACAGTACAATACAGTACAGTACAATACAGTACATTACAGTACAGTACAGTACAGTACAATACAATACAATCGAATACAGTATAGTACAGTACAGTACAATACAATACATTTCATGTTGTCATGGCTTAAGTTGCCAGCAAAGAAATTAATGATGGTGTTTTATGTCCTTCAAATGGCTTGGTCTGCTCTGGATATGTTATTCTGCAACAGATATTACATTACATAATAATGGTAGCCATAGTGATTGCAAAATCTACTTGCCCCAGCATACAGCCCAATATACAGTTATGGACAGAAAGGTCATCTGTCTGTGTATAGGTAGAGGTGATGATTTGATACTATTGTTTTGATGGGACACCATGTTTTTGTTTGAATTTCACGCATCTATGCGAGTTGGCCAAAATTAAGAAAGTAAATTGTCACAATAGTGTGATTATTTACTACACAATAGTACCAAGAACAGATTCTTTAGATATGTAGAGAGTGAATTTATAATAAGGCTTTAAAATTGTCATTTAAAGGTAATACATGATATGCCTAAGATGCCAAGAGTGGCAATTTGGATAAAGTTATATACATGATGGTAATGTGATGTAACCAATAGTCTGTCTCAGTTAAATATGTGGTTGGTTGATTTGCTTAATTCTTTAAACAAAACCATCTCTTTCACATTACTATTTTTATAATGTAATTTAAAAAAAAAAGATTTCTTTAAAGAGACAAATGTTATGATAGTAAAATTCATACTTTTGATCTATTTAGAATTACATATAGCAGCTTTTAAGTAATTATTCCTCTCTTTTTGTGCAATATTTTTTCTCCTTTCAGAAGGATATATCTCAACAGCAGCATACATTTATGTAAAGCTATTAATCCAGATTGCCATTAACCATCCTCCTTTCACATCACTATAATTCCCATTACTAATGCCACCTTTTGCAATATAACACTCAGTCAACATTGGTATAGACATAGCTGCTATAATTGCTGTAGAGGCCTACTGATACTGTGTGTGTCAACCAGTAATATGCATCCATATTCCATGGAGATCAAAATTAAATTTAATAGACCATAGTTTTTACAGATTATGGCCCTAAAATTAACATATTGGTGGCAGTATTTCTCTTCTAACAACAAAGATTACATTAACTAGCATAATAGAGGGCGTTATGAGAAAATTACCAAGCTGATATCTGCCAAAAGGATTTTATGAGGGCAGCATTGCATTTTTAAGTTCACCAATGTAACAACAAGTGATTCTACAAAATTTTGTATTTCACAGCAAGTCACTTTCTGTTTCTCAAATAATTCTATTCTCATAATTATAACACAACTGTGAAACATTTGTTTTTCGTTGGGGAAGCAGGTGATATAGATGTTAAGGGTTGAGGAGGTGGACTGGTGGGAATTCCTATACATTTCCTTTTCTTTCTTTGTTAATTCCAAACATATTTTGGAAATGAAGAAGACCTTACACTCTCCTTCAACTGAATCACAACAGCTTTTCATGAAAGAATTTGCTGTTAGGTTTTTTAGGTGGAAAATATTCTTGGTATATTTATGATGTTCCTCAAAACATCTCTGAAAAACCCTATGAAAAATGAATTTAATCTATAACTGGTATACTCAACTGAAATCCAATAGTTTTTGCACTAAAAACCACTCACTCAGTTATAGTTATGAGTGAACACAAGATTTATGGCAGGAGAGATTTTTGGCAATATTCCTTTGTATTTGAATATTACTAAATGCGCCTCACATAATTAAGTGCAGTCTGCAAAAACCAGTCTTTGATATTTCTTAATGAAATCATTGATAATAACTTTAAAAGTTCAGGAGCATTGTCTCCATGTTTAAGTTGCTACAAGTTTTCAAATAGCACTGTCTAACTTTGACCAAGTTTTTTTATTCAACAACTCATAATCCCAAACGTAGAGATCTTTATAACTATATTTTTAACTAAGGATATGTCTCAAAGAAGAAGATACTTGAGGTAAATCTACCTTCTAGCATATTCAGGCGCGTAGCCAAGGGGGGGGGGGACGAAGGGGGCAGCCGCCCCCCCCTTGAGCATATTTTTAAAAATTTCTTTAATGTTTTTATGATATCGCTGGTATTTTCAAAAGAGAAAATGCTAAGATGCAACTTACAAGGCCTGGGAAGTGCCATTTCCAGCGATCTTGGAGGCATTTTCAGCCACAATTTTCTTGAACGCTTTGTGCCAATCATGGTGGCGCTACGCTTAGATAGTTTGCAATGCCGAATCTACAGTTTCGCCCCTCCCTTGGCAAATTCCTGGCTACGCGCCTGAGCATATTTGAGGATAATAACCAATGACCTGCAGTGATATGAATATATCACATCAACCAAGTTTTTCTTATCTAAATCAGAATTTAGAATAAAACAAAAAATGAGCAAACAGATGACTATAGTTTATATGATATATGGACTTGAACCATGCTTTGAGAGTAATGTGACACTGTCTTGTCTGTTGTCAATGTTTTATCTAGCCCTGAAATATACATAACTCAAAGTAACCCACAGGTTTCAAAAGGCCAAACAGCTAATGGAAAATTCAAATATAACTCAAGATTCAATGAGAGGACAATCAGTGAAGCACTGAAGAATTCATGAAAGAAACCTTGAAGAGAACTTGATAAGGGAGAGAATGTATGAAATGTGCTACAAACATTTACCTCTCAAGATAGATATATGCATATTAGTAATTGCCAAATCTGAATTCGTAATTAAAATGTAATTTAGTGGCTAACTGAATGTGCGGTATACATAAAAACTGACAATGTTCTGTTTTTCACTTAAATCATTTGTGTTCTTTACTTGAATTTCTAAATTTGATTATTAAACTTTGTATTAATATTTGTTGCTCTAAGTTTTTATTTATGCTAAAAGATGTCTGAGTACCATGAGCATAAACGTATCATGATACAAGTTCTATAAAAATGTCTTTGTACAATATAGGATTCAAATGTGTGGTTTAACTTTAGCACATAGAAAAAGTTCCAAACTAAGAGGGGAGAGACGCTCAGATTACCTTCATAATGAAGCCTAAAATCTAATTAATGGGTGAAGCATTTTACATGCAATTCTGGAAGAAGTTGTTCTAGCTCTGAATGCCTCCATTGCTGAAAGTAATCTGTATAATTTCGTATTTACATCATGAAAGAATTGCGGTAAGAACAATGTATAGGTTAATGTGTACACGATATGATTTGTTTCATTACGGAAAGAAGCAGGTTGCCCTCATATAGAAAATACTCACTTCTCATCAGATTTTCCCAAGGAACGAACTGGCATATTATTTTTGTTTGTAAACATCATCTGACGTAGCAAAACATTCTCTTGCCATCAAGTACAACTAGCGGGTAGTTAGCAGGGCCAGCTAGGTAAATGGTAGCCATCACTTCTGACCAACTTTTTATGTGCATTTGCTACAACACGCTTGTGCACTTCGTATATATGTCAGTGTTTTGTTGAAAACTGCTGTTACATTAGTTGCCCAATTATGTAGCTTAAATAGGTTGTTTACTGTTTCCATCTATCTGCTTATTGCATATTCATGAAGTGGACGTGGTTATGTAAAACATGATTTGAAAGTTAATTAATCAGTATAAATAAGTAACTAAGTGATGTTTCACATCGATCATACTTGTATAGTTTTGTGCAGTGAACAATTCTTTGTGTGTTTATTGTTTGTTTACTATTGTTGTTTGTGTGTAACTTAAAGGGATTGTACTACGTACAATCAACGTGCAAACTTTCCGTCATATCGGACTGGGGTTGAGAGAGGATCAGTCGTTCAGTTGTTTCATTTTCTTGTGCCCAGGTTCTTTCTTGGGTGACTTTTCTTAAAAAGTATTCCCGGTTATTTGGGTTAGATTATGTGTAGTATCTATTCCAATTCTCAAGACATAATACACATTTGCCTAAGATTGTACAGTACAGTCTCAATGTGAGGGGTCTGGGGTTGACAGTGGATCGGCAGTTTGATTGTTGGTCTTGTTCCCAGGGTAATTTTTTATCTTGTATTTCATCTGAGGAACTGACCAAATGGCCTGCATGTTAGACTATGTAGTCCAAATGGCCTGCAGGTTAGACTATGTTGACCAAATGGCCTTCATGTTAGACTTTGTAGTCCAGATGGCCTGCATGTTAGAGTGTTAGACTATGTAGTCCAAATGGCCTGCATGTTAGACTATGTAGTCCTGCCACTTCATTTGATGAACATCGGACATTTAAAGGATCATTTCCCCAAAAGTCTAATGGTCAAATACCCTAGCACCATTGGAGATTTCAGTATGTCAAAATGACTGTATGTTGCTTTAATATCCCTGACCTTTTACAACCTGTTTCTTTTCCTTGACAAAAGAACTTAGTTAACTTGAATGAAAAAATTTTCAAAGACTCTAAACAGCCTTGCTTTCAACTATCAGAAATCTGCCGCCCACCAATGTCACTTAAGATCATTTTTGCAGGGTTACGATGCTTTAGAAATTCAAGGGCAGGGGAGAACCAAACCGTGAAGATGTACATCATTGCTTTATCTAAGATACAGAGAATTGCCTGGCGTACCGTAACATGACAGAAATAATACATTGCCATCTAACCTGCAATTGTACCCTAACAGAAAGGTACAATATCTTTATACCTTGTGGTTGTGGGGGCCCCCCCTCCCCCCACAAAGGAAGCATGCAAGATTCCATCAAAACAGCCTGCATGTAGCCTCACATTTAGGAACAATCCTAGTCTCCTCAACATCTTGGCTGAAGTCAGTACCAGCATCTTGCTGCAAAATTTTAAAGTAGCATAGATAACATCATTCTACACTTTGATGAAATGCAGAGCCTCAGCCAGACTTTTAATATTGTTGAGTCTAAAACTAATAGTTTGAAAAACATTTTTAAGCTATAAAATCAAGCTAATATCTACAAGTAATACCAAACATTTGCACATTCTGTCAAAGTCTTGGTTAACTTTTAATACAGCTTCTGTGTTTGTGACATTTTGTGATCTAAAGTTGGTAAGACTTATAAAGTTGGGGGCCAAAATGGGAAAAATATATAATGAATAACATCCCCCCCCCCCCCCGCCTCCCGTGATTACTAGATCTCACATAACATGGAGAAGCAAAGCCAATTATCTTATACCTGGTCTATCTGAAAACACAACTTCACCTATCATGTGAGAAAAATCTTAATCCATTTTGGAGATATATCACAATTTTAATGGTCCTTCAAGACTGAAGACTTGAGCAAGTCTAAATGTGACATCAATCAAGCAAGTCTAAATGTGACATCAATCAAGCAAGCCACATATATGCTTGAAACATTCAATAGTCTATACTTTGTGTTTAAACTCCTACAGCCACATATATGCTTGAAACATTCAATAGTGTATATTTTGTGTTTAAACTCCTACAGCAACATATATGCTTGAAACATTCAATAGTGTATACTTTGTGTGTTTAAGCTCCTACATTCTCATTTTGGTTTTGCAGATGAAAAAGTAGCATGAAATATGGGATGGGATTCAAGGGTGGCATTTTTTGTAAAGGAATGGAGATAAACAAATTTGTTGTAAATTAATTGTTATAATTAAAGATGGTTGTAATATCTCAAATTATTTAATTACACCTGCAGAATTTTCACATCATAAAATACTGATGAAACTCAAACAAGTACCAAACGTTACTTTAATACCAGAAGCATCTTAACTATAGCAATTAAGTTTCATTGAGCACTGACAAGTTGATGGTCATCAAGAGCATTATTACTAAATCCTGTTTATACCCCAAATTGATATGGATTGACATTAAATGACAAACATAATTTTCATGTTATGTTACAGACTGTCACAACAAGGATTTCAGACTTTGACAGACGCCCTTTTCAGACATTATTCAAACTTTCTCCAACATTTGCCTTTCTTCAATGACCTTTGATGGTTGACCTACACAAAATCAGTAAGAGGATATACATACATACCGAATATGAACTTCAGGCAAGTTGTTACGTTTTGAGTTCATGTTGTGCTTATAAGGTTTTTGAGATTTGACCTCCATTGAATTCAAATGACCAACTATTTGATCTCCATATAAAACAAAAATTTCTTCATGAAATCACTAAGGTGGTTCTACGGTTACAGGCCACGAGACCGAAGGTCCGCGAGACCGAAACTATTACTAGGCCCGCGAGACCGAAACTATTATACTAGGCCTATAATAGTGGTGTGACAAATATTACTACCGGTAATATTACATTGATAAAGTGCGTAATTAAAAGAATTTACAGCCATTTCTTTTCATAGTTGATACCAGTGACTTGCGCAAGGAGCTGGGGCGGCTTGCATTGATACTAGGCCTCCACCAGTGGCGTAACCAGGGGGTTGCAGGGGGAGAAAGCCCCCGCTCTCAAAAGTCTCGCCCCCCCCGCTGCCCCAAATGAAATTTTAGAATACAATATAACTTAATAATTCGATATAGCGATACTCTATTTTAAACAATATTGCCCCCTTGTCAATCTCTTTGATCCCCTCTGAAGCCCCCTCTAATGAAAAAGTCTAGTAACGATCGATGGATTATACATAGACCATTGGTCTCGCGGACCATCGGCTCGCCGAAATTCGGTCTCGCGGACCTTCGGTCTCGCGGACCTTCGGTCTCGTGGAATTCCCCCGGTTCTACATACCAAGTGTCAAACTCAAGATCTAAGCTTTTAACTTTTGTGGTAATGTTTAGACTTTTACGTGTTATGCTTACGCTTTATGCATGGCATCAGTAACTCTGTACACAGGTATATATACCAAGAGATGGGTTTTAACCTTTTCAACACAATCAACTGATAGATTTAGATCAAGCAGTTGAAATGTTTTGTTGCCCAGAAGCATTTAAACAGCTATGAGGGTTAGAATAGTCTACAATCAAGTAAAACTACACAGTTTATCCGATTTGATTTATTTCACCTGACCGAGGAGTATTCTGAACCAAAATGTATCCAATCTTAACTGACGATCCTACTGTGCACTTTACTGTAAATAGACACACAGTCCAGTGCTTTAAATACCATTAACAAGAACAACATACATTTCACCTCAAATATCAGAGTATGTATATATTTTTTATAGTTCAGACCAATATCTCAACTATCACTCATATGCATCTTATGTATTTTCACATTTATGAAACACATTATGCTATGTACAATCAATAAAGTGTATAGCTTCAGAATTTAACCTCTTAAAATGATATTTGACCTCAAGCATGCTATTCGAAAGCATAGTGGTTTTTGAAGTCATTTAGGTGGAAATACATTTTACTATGTACTGATCATAATAGTGGTAAGGCTCTACTTATGTATAGAAATCTGGATATTTTAAGCACAAAGATACAAACTCTAGATCTCAACTTGTCCAGAAGATGTGAAGGATTATTGTTTACATATTATCATTATACCTTTCTAGTCATGTCTGGAATTAAACTTCTTCAGTTTTCTTTTCTTTTCAGTGAGAGGCACCAATTTAACTAGTTGTAAAACAGAAAAGCAGTTCTACCTTTTTTGAATTCCTGCAACATTTTAGTTTTGATATTATATCATAGTCAATGAATAAACAATTAAGTTATGAATTTTTCTCTAGTTTTGCAAGATATTCAGCTGTAACATGTGCAAGTATGCTCCTTTAAGGCAACGTTGAGGATGAGGTCAGCTCCTAGGTACTGGCCGAAACATTAACGTGGATTCTCTGTTTTATGAATTTTTTAAAGAAACTCAGACAGACTCAGTAGGTTAGCCACTTTCTAAAAAAATTAAAATGGTAAAGAAATAAAGCTTGGATAGACAACTTTTTTTTTAACTGTATAGTCTTCAACATATAAATCAAATTAAGTTTTTACCTAATTAAGTCATCCCTTCAGGTGTTTAATACATGCTTGTTTTTTAAACTTTGCCAGGCACACAGTTTATAGGACTGTACTGGTATGAATGAAATTTATTAGATAATGAAATGCAACTGTATCTTACCTTGGATATAGTAGTTAGCTTTAAATACAGCTCTTATTAAATAGTCAACCGTGTAACTACACGTCATCAATTTTAAGTACCAACAGAAATCATACCAAGTTCGTAAGCTTCATACGCAGTACCATCTGCACAATAGTGATATAATTACATCATTACATGTTTGGATGCTTCTTCTCAATGCAGTGCAAATTCTACCACAGATATGAACACAACATAAAACCTTTTGTAGCATTCATTGCTAGGAGTTCAGAAATGAAATGTCTTGAACATATGGTGTTGAAGTGTAGGATTACTTTTCAAATGAATAGCTTAGAGACCAGCTACTACTGATAAAGTAACAATAACTAACAGCTAACAACTACTGATTAATTAACAACATCTAACAAACTACTGACAAATTAACAACAACT
>KN885789.1:2980-16378 GCA_000934455.1 Apostichopus parvimensis | reverse complement strand
TTTTTCCCCTTCATGGTTGGATAACCAATTCTCTGGGCTAGCTTCTATTCAAGGTGATATTATGCCCCAATGGATAGCATCACCACTTTCTGATGAAATCCAAAGATCTCCGCAGAAAAAATGTTGGAACCACTTTCTTGTCTCTTCTTTTCTTATGTTTGGCTTAAACTTCTTCATCGCTTGGAGCGATATCTCTACTGTAGACTGTTGGTGCGCATCGACGACGAGAGGATGCTCTTCTGACCTTGAACTCTCCCAGCCCTTTACCCTCTCTTTTTTACAAAGAAAAACACACTCTCCATATATTGCCTAAAGATACCCCATATATACTGCTTGCAAAGGCCTGTGCTAAATTGTGTTTATGGAATAGCTAGTGTTTGACATTTCCTGAAGGAAAAAAGGGGAAAGAAAAGTTAATCCAATTTCCTTCCTTTTTTTGTACATCAAAGCTACCTCCGAGGAGGAAAAGAGCCTTCATTTAAGAATATGTACACTTAATGCAAGAATGAGGCTGTAGTGATTTCAAGTATGACAAAAAATTATTAAGAAAAGCACTCGGCAGCTTGGCCATCAGGAATAATGAGAAGAGTACACGTGACACTAGATTCCTTTCCCAAGGCCACAGTAGAGACATTGACAAAGAGAAATGTAATTAGAATACCAGCAGAATTAATGTAATTAACAAAAGTTACCTGTGTTTTAGATTTCATGTCAAAAATATATGGTGATTGAGACTGATCTTTTTCATTCAGAAAGTTAGATAGTCTGACTGCAGAACAGTGCATGTACAAAAACAATGTATACTGTGTTCTGCTCATATATACAACTTTTTAAAGCAGATATCACATTGTCTAAATTTATTGCTTGTGTCAAGGTTAGAAGCCAACTGATATGGAGCTCATCCCATTTTTACACAGGCGCCCTTTTTGTTTTGCCCCATTTTGCAAATTATATGCAAACTTGTAATAAATTTAGAAAACTGATATTAACAAGTTTCCATTCTTCTTATAAAACTTATACAAAATTCCAGATATTATTACAATATTAGCTCTTAATATGAAAGAGCTCACCATGAACTTATTTCAATTGAATATTACTAATTAAACCATTGATGTCTGCAAGAAAAACTTATTAGTGTCTAAAGTGATTTGCTAACATAAGAATACTTTTATTCTGCTCAATAATAATGTTGTTTTGCTCACTCAACATTGTAGATTGTACAATCACAAAGTATCTACAAATTCCAAAATTCATACATAATTCATGATAATTAAATGTTATGGGATTGCAGGGAATGATTTATCCAGTATAATAAAACAAAATGCTATGCAAAATGGGCAAATTTGCTATACAAGTACAAGATGTATAACAGTTTTGTACATAGGCGTAGGAGGCGGGGGGGGGGCTGGGGGGCTGCAGCCCCCAACCCAAAATTTTGGTGAAAATTTGGGCATTATGCTGAGAATTTTTCGGGCACCTACTGAAAGAAGAAAATTTGCAGTTGTGTTTTTCAATTTTTTTGGTGAAAATTCGGGCAATATGCTGATAATTTTCCGGACACCTACTGAAAGAAGAAAAATTTGCAGTGTGTTTTTCAATGGTTAAACTGATATTATTATTATCGTTATTATTGTAACGACTTCCCCAATAATTATAACCAATATGGAAGGGTAATAACAGGAAAATATAACCAAAATTTTCCGCGCGCTCCGTGCACGTTCAACATCTTAATGTGCATACCACATATAGGGTTACCATTTTTCTTTGAGCTGAAAGTGGGACTGATCTGGGGGAGCGGTCTAATGGGAGGGGGTGTACCCCTCCCCTTTGCAAAAATTTTGATTTTGGGACCTACCTAGAAGCCAAATGGTGCAATATTTAAGGCTGATTTCACTAGTTTTGTTTGCCTAATATGTGGCCTATTTCAGAAATGTAATTCATGCTATTTCTGGTTTGCACAACATTTACTCCATGCGGACTGGTGATAAAATTAATACCATGGTTGCACAACTACATCATCATGAAAAATATCCAAAAATGAACAGCACAACTCAAACTCAGTTCAGTCATGAATATTTGTCCCCTCCAATAATCTGCTTGAGGAGTCCCGGATTCTTCAACAGGTATGAGTGAAGAACATTGAACGTCCCACGTCAGTAACGATACTCAATTCTATCGCAACGACGCACGTGGATTCGTATTCCCACACACTACAGGGTTACCATACTGAGTCGTCGTCTGCTACAGCAGCTTACGAGCTGTTTATGTACACATAACTTGGCGATTGCGAGTCTGATCCGAAAATCTTGTTCTGCGTATATTCGTTTCCGGGAAAATCGGGACAATTTGTCTTACCGGCCGGGACGCTCACTTTTCCTTTCAAAAACGGGACAATCCCGATTAATCGGGACGGATGGTAACCCTAACCACATAGGCATTCATCGACTAGTGGCATGTGACGTAATAACCGATGAATGCCTATATGATGTGCACATTAACACGTTGAACGCGCGCGGAACGCCTATGGTTTTGTACAAAGGAACCACATTATTTATGAGAGACAATTACAGCACAGAGCCTTCAAAACTGCTACACAAAGTTTGAATACTAAATTATTCCATAGATTGTGGATTTTTTCACCTAGACCCACAGAAACTTTAAGGAATATGTTATCAACTTCTGCCATATGAATATCCTTGTGAGCCTCCCATTTCACTGCAGAAATTTGTCAATAAGAAAGCCATGAGGCTTTGCAATTCTTTGCAGCATTTCATATCAGAAAATATAATTGCAAACTGTGCACACACTGTAAGGTTGTTATGCTTAATAAGGTGGATGTATATACCACATATGAAGTTCATGCATTCAAGCTGTACTATAGCAGTTATCTCATTTACAAAGTTTTGGATTTTTAGCTGTTGTGACCTCTAATGACCTTCAACATATAAAGGGAACAATAGCTTGTCTCAATCTGGTGGATCAAACAATCACCTACAAAGTCCATCTAAGCTTAACTTAAAAGAGTAATAGTATCTTTCTATAAGCTTTTCTCACTTGCATCTCTGTTGCACTCTAATGACCTTTGACATCTACGAAAACAAAGGGAGTTTTTGCAATAAGAGGTAGATACACATATCAATGATGAAGTTCATCTAAGGTTCCCTCTTCCCTTGCAAAATAATCATGGTTTTCAAATGTTGACTTCTTATGACCTTTCACCTCCACATAAAATGTTCATAATAAGGTGAATCCACATACCCAGTATAAGTTTATCCAAGATTTACTTTCTTGTTATGATTGCAACATTTTCAGACTTTGGCCTCTAATTGACCTTGACCTCCACCAAATTCAATAGGGCTCTTGTACTCACAAAAGTGGACCTACAAACCAAGTATGAATTGCAACCAAGATGTACTTGTTGACTAATCATGTTTACAAAGTTTTCAGACTTTGACCTCTGTTGACCTTTGACCTCTACAAATATCGATAGGGTTTTTGTACTTAATAACATGTACACACCAAGTATGAAGTTCATCCACATCCTTTTATTTAAGCCAAGGCATCACACACACAGGACACACACCATCACAAAGATTTCTTGGGCATTTGTCAAGGAATCAAACATGATTATTGCATGTAAGTTTATGCTGAAGGTCGTCCAGTATAGCTACAAGCATAATTGCAATTATTGTAGCTGAGTTGCTTTGTAATGAAAGTTATTTGGGAACAAGTTTCATAGCAAATGCCTACATTGTCCTAGCAACAATACCTATCAAGTTTCAATTCTTTTTATCTTAGACATGAAAGATGATCTATTATTGATGGGTACAAGAAAGTAAGTTGCTTGCATGGTAGTTTGCATGTGTTGAACTTATGGCCAAGGTCATTGTCTGTTGACTGGTGAGGTAACAGTTGTTGGACCTGGGTAAGTGGGGGCTGATGCCTAAACTTTAAAAGGTACCGGTGGTGAACTTTGCAGTCTAATCCTTTAACATACAGGTATGGTTGCAAATGTCTGTGGTGAATAAAGTAACAATTTACAGAACACATAACGTACAGTGAAGGAATAGATCAAACTTGGTCAACTTGTTCCTCTGGAAGTGTACTTCGTCAATTGGCTAAATCTACATATGCATGATAAACTCACAGTGTAACCATGGGGTTTACTTATGATCCAAACATGAATTAAAACAATAACAATGTCTCTACAGCTTCCATGTAATCATGAACTGGTAAGATGCTGTGGGCGGCCATGTAACCAGGGACATGATAAAACTTACTGGTTTATATATTTACGAGTGACTTACAGACTTACGAGTATAACAGATAGAAACATGTAAACAAGGCGAGAACCGCCCATTCGCGCTAATGCGGGATAGGGGCTCGTGGCTTACAAAGTACGCTACAAAAGTGAAACCCAACACTTAGAAAGCAAACGAGTAACGAAATATATGAAAACAATCAAAACATCTTAAGAGAACCGCCTATCCGCGAAAGTGCGTAATAGGGGCTCGCGGCTTACAAAGTACGCTACAAAAGTGAAAACCTAACAAGCGAACAAGCGAACAAGTAACGAAAGTACATGAAAACAATCATAACATCTTAGAAGAAGTATAACAGATAAAAACATGTACACAAAGATGAGAAACCGCCTATCCGCGATAGGGTGAAAAAGGCGGAACGAACGAAGTAGTTTCGCGGAACTACTACCTGACAAAATAACGTTACGCTGAGTTGCACACTAAAAACAGCTCCCAAACTCCCTTCCCTATAAGAAAAGGATACTTATCAGGCAGTAATAGGCTGTTGAAACGCTTAGAAATCCTAAAGGATGTCTTCTAGGTAATAATCCAATGTAAACCGGGCAGGTTTCGAAAGATTTGAATCCACTACGAAACGCATGAGTAAACACTTTGGATGGTAGAATGAGAAGGAAGGTCATTGACCGGAAGGAGCCGGTCACTGAGGGTGTATGATGCTGTACAGCTTCCATGTAACCAGGGAAAGACCAGTATGATGTTATGAAGCTACCATGTAACCACCGACAGACCTGTATGATGCTGTACAGCTTACATGTAACCACGGACAGACCAGCATCATGTTATACAGCTTACATGTATACAGGGACAGACCTGTTTGATGTTATACAGCTTACATGTAACCACGGACAGACCTGTATGATGCTGTACAGCTTACATGTAACCACGGACAGACCAGCATCATGTTATACAGCTTACATGTAACCAGGGACAGACCAAAATGATGCTGTACAGCTTCCATGTAACCAGGGACAGACCTGTATGATGCTGTACAGCTACCATGTAACCAGGGACAGACCAGTATGATGCTGTACAGCTTCCATGTAACCAGGGACAGACCAGTATGATGCTGTACAGCTACCATATAACCAGGGACAGACCAGTATGATGCTGTACAGCTACCATGTAACCACGGACAGACCTGTATGATGCTGTACAGCTTACATGTAACCACGGACAGACCAGCATCATGTTATACAGCTTACATGTAAACAGGGACAGACCTGTTTGATGTTATACAGCTTACATGTAACCACGGACAGACCTGTATGATGCTGTACAGCTACCATGTAACCAGGGACAGACCTGTTTGATGTTATACAGCTTCCATGTAACCAGGGATAGACCTGTATGATGCTTTACAGCTTACATGTAACCAGGTCTGGTAGCTTGCAGAGCCCAAATGTGAAAGAACTTTTATTATTTGAGATTTAGCTAATTGTCATAGAAATCCATGAGCTATCACTTTCACACAAGCTATTGCAAAAACTTTGAAAAAGTACAAAACTCCAGTAACTGATAAGGCTTATAGTGCAACTAGTGATAAGGACACATGTCCTCACAAAAAGTCTGTAGGTTCATGAGAAGAGTAAAACCTGAGATATGATATTATTTTTTTTATTGATCTGTGAAAGGGAGAAGTAACTTACGATTTCTATCAAACCAGAGTTTGTTCAACCTTTCTGGGGAAAATACCATTGCTCTTGCTGATAGACTTGCTGGTTATGTTCTTTTTATTATTTACAGCAACAGCATCAGTTTTAATATACTATAACTTGCTAAACTGATAAAAAGGTGAAAAATTGTTCAAAAAATGGCTTTTATGCAATATAATTAACCATAGCTTGGCAGAGAAAATATTTATACAACAAATAACTTACAATATTGCCAAAGTTATACTTCTCTCAATATGAAATTTAAATTATCACCTTTCTGTAATGCCCAGCTTAATTATTAACTTATGAATGTCTGAGCTGAGAGAATTAATACATCAAATTCTCACTATCAATGCCAGATCATAACGTTTTGACAATATTTTTCCCAACAAGTATAGGATTCCCAGTGTGTCAATTTAATACTAGATATCTAGTTGTCTTAGGTGGAAACAGAAAGATCCTAAAATTTGAGGAAATTACCAATTAAATGCTGAAAGTGAAGTACGCTTTTAATGACCAATCACTTACTCATAACTATGACCATGTTTGAGCAAATCAAACATAAACCCAAGGAGCAGTAAGCTTTAATGTGTGACTTCACTGTTTGACCTCTCATGACCCCAATAACCTTTCAATTATTTCTTTTTTTTTCTACTATGATAGGGGTTACAACTTCACAACTTTGGTAAGAATTTACCAGAGGGCCTGAGAACAGTTGCCTCTCAACCATTGTATACAAACAGATGGACAGAAAGAAAGATGCATTGCCATGACAACAGCTACAAAAGTGAGTATGAAGCAAATTTATGAATCAATAGTAATTATAAATTATTGATTGTGAATATTAAATACCACACAGATATTAAAATAAGGTCACGAAATGATCAACATAATTAACTATAGTCAAAAACTTATTGTTACAAATACATATTTGAAAACACTACTATGCTGCATTATTCATGGACATTACTGCTGATCTATTATGCTTCTTAGAACATATGCATACATATCATAAGATGTATGAATATCAATTTGATTGATAACAAATTACACAATGGTATCATTACATATTTTAATACTTAATGCTAATTACGATGCATATTTTGAAATATGCATATTTTGAATCGATGAAACGAATTTGCTCATCACCTGAGAGTTATAATGGCAAATAATTTACTTGCTCTCATTCTGGGTTACAACTTTCCAAAGTTATTGATTGTGAAAATTAAATACCATACAGATATTAAGAAAAGCTCACGAAATGATCAACATATTTAACTATAGTCACTTGTTGTTACAAATAGATAACTGAAATCACTGCCATGCTGCATTATTCATGGACATTACTGCTCATCTATTTTGCTACTGAATGTCAATTTGATTGACCACAAATTATACAATGGTATAACTATACATTATAATACTTATTGCTAATTACGAGGCATATTTTGAACTATGCATATTTTGAATGGATGAAAAGAATTTGCTTATCACCAGAGAGTTATAATGGCAATAATTTACTTGCTCTTATTCTGGGTTACAACTTTCCAACCTAGGAGCAATCAACAGAATAATTTCTTGCATTCATGTAGACTCAATCTAAATGGCTGGAGGGATCAAAATTCTATTTGGGTCAATCACAGCACTGAGAGAAAGAAATGCTCTGCGCCACTTTGGTATCTGGCAATGCTTAAAAAGCTGGTATATGCAGACAAAGAAAAATGAACAACAGTAATATGTAAAAGAAATAATGTTTATGCTAATTGCGACTTTTTGTCGACATTTAAAACTTACAAGTCGGACATACACATGCTCCTTATCATCACCAGTTTCTGTTGTTAAAGCAAAGCTTTAGCTGTATTTCATTACCAAAATTACACAACTATATATTCTACCTATTCGACTAGATTCACTGAAATTTACTTAGTTGGCAATTATGTTTCATACAAATGTTTCTTGCCAAATATGGTGTTAATTACACCTTGTAATCTGGCAATTGGTGACAGAAATCGTGATTCTTGCATGCCATATGGAAGAGGTTACACAGATATATACATTCCACCTACAAACTTGTTAAGTTGTTGTATTTATTACCTGCCGGGGATCAGTAATGATTTTCTTTTGGAGAGTAGCAAACTTTTTTGAGGTACTTTCTGTAATTGTGGCTTTAACACTATTTTAAGGTAACACTACATGCATATCTTTATATGGCATGAGATAGTAAAATGCATATTTATAGACAACAATTTAGATTTAACATGATCATGTGTTTCTACATTTAATTAATTTCATAACCTTATTTGTTTCAAGTTCACATTGGTAGTAATGAATAAACTACAGGACTTAACTATTTCACACTAGCAATCATTACCAATCGCTAACAATCCAGAATATGAACCAGAAAATGAAAATGATTGTATACAATGCTATCTGAGCCACAATGATCAGGGATCTCTACGAATTGCCATATATCTCTCGCCATTTAGTATTAGTCACCACATTAGGTATTCTCCTGTCCCTAGGCGGAGACCTTGGAAAAGGTGTAATTACTGACTGCCAATCAAGAACAAGTGACTTTGGCAGTCCAAGAAATCAAAATTAGAACAATCATCCATATTTTCTGATCAATGCTGCAGACACACATCTGGTAAAGATAAAGGGTCAGAGCATTTTGCTAAGCTACTGTACATCAAGTGAAAAATTTAAGTCTGAATGTCACATGTTCTATGTGCCTGATTACTATATGCTTGTCCTTGACATACATGTATACCGTCTAACGACTTTATGTTAATTTAACCCCTAAACTGAACTCATTCCATTGACGCAATGTTAATTATGACAGCTTCAATAACAATGACCAAATTCAATAACTAGATTTGTTTTCTTTTTTTGAATCTTGGTGCTGACTGCAGCCCTCCAGAAAATCTATGTATATTTCGGTCAATGGAGAACTGTGTTGCATAATTCTCATGATGCATTTGCTCAATAAACAGGAATATAAATGCTCTAATTTGCATTAAGTTCGACTTCTCTTTGAACGTATTACATTCATTCTTTCAATTGAAAAGACAGTTATACGTCCCTGGGGTATGTACAAATTAAGGATGAACCAATTTTTGCCCTTTTTTTAAAAAAACATTTTTTAACAGTGATTGATGGACTCTGTTTTTCCCCTTTACCCCACAAAATTTGTAATTTATGACTTTATCTCTTATCAAAGCAATACTAGGTTTATACTTGTCAACTATGCTGGCTCATTTATGTACTGTATGTATGGACTCATGTGAATGCAGACAATGGATGTATGCTCATGCTTGCATGGAGACACACAATCAAATTGTAGACATCCACCCTCCAGTCATTTCTTTGATAGAGAGCGATTTGCTTGTGCAGTCCTCATATCTATATACATGCGACTCATACTATCCTAACATGGAGTAAATATATAACCAAGAGTACAGCCTCATATGTTATGCAGTGGCGGAGCGTCCATACAGTCAGGGGGGGAGAATGCCCCCCCTGACGGACTCAAATGGACTGCTGGCGCCCTTTTCAGCTTTTTACCACTTTTTACTTATTCGCGATTATTGACTTTTTTATTGCGCTATTGACATTTGTCACAGTTTGTTGGTGTAATTTTCTGACAAAATGCTCTAATGGCTATTTATTCTTCGTTTATCTGCAAATTAGCAAGGCCCAGAAGGGTCATTTCCGGCGATCTAGGGAGTATCGTTACTCAAAAAATTTCTGTACGCTCCGCGCCAACCCGTGGTGGCGCTCCGCTTAGATAGTGTTGAAAGCGCCCCTACAGACCATTCTCGCCCCCCCTGACCAATACCCCTAGCTCCGCCACTGATGTTATGATTTAGATTATATTATTGTTTAATGTGTTTTCATCAACATAGGTGAATTGGTTATGAAAATTCAGGGAAGGCTAAACATTGATAGAAGCAGTCATTGAAATGTTCAAAATATATATGCATAACGATGGTTTATCATTCATGAATATCAATTGATTCTTGGATCATATCTCATCTTGTAACTCCTTAAAGGAGACACAAATCCTACCATCAATATTGGTCTGTGTGAGAGATAACTGTCATGAACAACTCCTCCCCCCCCCCCTCCTGCCTCACCCCACAATCCCGTCAGGAGACACAAATCCTACCATCAATATTGGTCTGTGTGAGAGATAACTGTCATGAACAACTTTTCCATACAGCTAAGTAAAATCTTACTCCATTAATATTGGTCTGTGTGAGAGATAACTGTCATGAACAACTTTTCCATACAGCTAAGTAAAATCTTACTCCATTTGGGGGATATCACAGATTTAATGTTCTTCAAACACAAGGCTAAAGACTTGAACAAATATTACATCCTTGAGCCACATGCACTTCAATTTTTCCCCCTTATTTATTACAATGTTTATTTTCTGTAATGAAGATGGGCTTTGCAGTGCTGAATCTAAAATATGAAACTTTTTAACATAACCTAACAATGACACTGGTTTCAGTGTCAACACTGTTAACAGTCTACCTTGGAAATATGAAACAGAAAAGCAAAGAGAAAACTATGACATCAAAGATTTACAAAATGACAGCTCCTAGACCAGACCTTTAAACTAAAAGTTGTTCTTCACAAGATATTTGTCATAATATGCCAAATATGGTTGGGTTTGTGTCCTCTGGAGTTATGAGACCAAAATATGGACATGGTAGGTATCCTAGAATTACCTCCTAAGATTAAACATTGCTACTGACCAGACAGCAAAACTGCAGTGTGGTTTCGATGATGCTACATGAATAATCTTATATGAATGTGATACAATAGGCTGTAGCGTATAGCCAGGAGGAATAACAAACTTCAAAGTAGTCCAGTAAAAAGCATTGAGATATGACAAACAATATTCACATTGGCAGCTTGTATTCAGCATACATATATAAAAACAATAGGGGTCTTCTCAGGCCTTGATAAATATTTTTTAAAGTACTCGCTATTTGGGGACCGTGACTAAAAATATACTCGCAAAATGCACAATTCACTCGGCACTATGAATGCTGTTCAAGTCTCCATAGTACATATCTACAACATCAATACTTGCTGTGAACAAAGGTTAGGCACTTGGGCAGATACATGGTGCTACGTAGTTTGCACATTGGAAAATTATGTTCCTGTGCAGTGTGAAATTTAAACTTTTTCCACCATATTGTAAGGGTTGAAAAAAGCAAAACATGTCGCAGTATCATAAATAAGCAGCTAGGCCTATTGCAGTGTCTCAAACAATTAAAAAAAAAACATCTGCAAAAGTACCCAAGAAGATAGCTTATCTGAACTGTTACATTAGGGCTCCTCAATTACTACTCATGTATACAGTAGCTAGGTGTGCGAGAGTCCTAAGCCTATACAGTACCTCACTGCTTCTTTGAACCGCTATGGGCGACTTTGCACTTTCTCCAAATTATTTACCTTGTCTTTTAGCTGCAGATTGGTGCACGAAAAAAAGAGTAAAGAGTACGATGATTGCTTAGTGCCTATCCAAAACTGAAATTTTCAAAGAAGAACATCTTGTTCCCTTTCACATGTAAGTAATCAAGCAGAGACCAAGAAGGAGAATTAACAGGAAATTTAAATCAGAACTGAACTGGAACTGACCAGCCAAAAATCGCCACATTTTGACTAACCTAATCTTATATCCTTTTTCCCTCTTCCTCTCCCCCCCCCCCCCCCCCCCCTCCTCCTTCTTTACTACTGGAATCCTACGTTATTGTATACCTCTTCTCAGACTCTACTTGCCTCAGTTTTACAAGAACACTCACAGAGTAGTAAACTTGTAGCACTTATCTAATCTAACAAACTTTTAGAATGCAGCTCACATTTCCCCCCCCCCCAAAAAAAAAACTGGTGGGTGATTAATTGCTCAAGGCCCTTTCAACATTTACTCCTGACAGTGGCTTCAACTTCTTCTTATCATGAGTTTTAACCCTGCATGAGCAGGTAGGTCAAGAACTGTAGCATTTGCAGTCTCTTAAGCTGGAGACCAGCTCAGGTAGGCTCAGATCTAAATTGACACTCTGAAAGGAGAGCCATATCTTGCCATAATTTGACTTTTAATTTATTTGCAATATTCAACCTTGTTTTAAAGCTTAGAAGCTGCTGATCTTGCTAAATAAATTAAAGAACAAGTTACCTTGAGAATTGGATCTAGCCTCAGGAGTGATCCGTTGCACTGGCACTTCAGGTGAACCTCTAGTGAGGAGCCCCCTATGAGATTCTGGGATCAGGTTTGACTCTGAAGTAGGGGAAGAGTAATGGTGGTTGTGATGACGAAGACTGGTGTTATTGTCCTTCTCACCATCACTGTCACTGTCAATAACGATTACTGAGTCACTCTTAGCCTTACTATTGGGATCGCCTTTATCATTACTCTGAAAAAGATGAAGAGAAAACAAGTACTTAAGACTGAAATTATGATTACACTATAACCAATACTGAATTTTCTTGAAGAAACAAAACTTGCAATTATTGTTAACTTCATTTTATAATGTATTTGGCAATGGCAAATGATGAAGCCTTGTACTTAAGCATATATTAGAAAAGATTAGCAACATTCCAAATGTATCATATATCAAGTGGATGTACACACCAAGATTACCGAAGGAAAGGAAAGAATTTGCCGGAAATTTTCTATGAGGATATCAAATACCACCCACATTGATCCATTTTCCTCAGATTTTCTGGAGAAAAAAAATTCTTTCCAAAGAAGTGAATCTAGTGTAAAAAGCAAGTTATTAAGATGGTTTTCAATCAGCAGTGTACAGTATTTAGTAAATTCGATATTTTCGGTATGTAAGGTACGATGTCAAACGAAAATGCTGCAGCAGCTTAAAAATCCTGCTCAGATAGGATGAGAATCAATATCAAACAATGAAAGATATCTCTGCTGACTTGCAGTGTCTATTGTTTGAAACTGTGGAGCACTATATGTCCTATGCAGCCTGGATGCTGGCAGCTGCAGCCCCCTCAGCATTCTACTTTTTGACATGGTACTAAACTGGAGGGTGTGTTGTCTGTCAATAATCAATCTCTACAAAACATCAAATTTCCCTTCATTTGAAATTTTGACATAAAATATGAGATGCTCACATTAGATAATCATGAATTATGGTAAGTCTGACAAATGAAGATGTTTACAGATACTCCCGAAACTTTTGGCAAGCGGTAAAGGCATATTCAAAGACTGCTCCTATCCTATGGTTCAGCTCAAGGGCGTAGGAACCGGTGGGGCTGGGGGGGTGCCAGCCCCCCAGTGAAAAATATGGTGGGGCAGAAGTATCATTCCGCCCCCCCCGCTCCGCAAGTCAGAAAACCCCTTTTTCATTTCCAAATGAGAAGAAAATCTCATCTGGAGCACCAAATTGCAA
>KN885787.1:36992-48484 GCA_000934455.1 Apostichopus parvimensis | reverse complement strand
CCCAGCCCCCCGCCTCCTAAGCCTATGCTTCTAGTTAACATTCACTACTGAAAAATTCGCTCGGAAAGCATTTGGTCAGAGGAGGGGTGGGGGGGGGTGAGTAGGCGAAAGGTGGATGAATCTACAGAGGCCAGTCCCCCACTTTGAGGGAAACCTTGAACTGTCCCTTTGTTATTTAGTGAAAATGGGATTTTCTATTTACGTAATATTACAAATAAAAAGGGTTCTCTTTAGATAAGTAAATGTACCTGAATTCCTGAAAGAGCTTGTAAAGAACGATTGGTGTTAAAATCTGTCTAATTTGGAGAGTTCTCACGGTTAAATCCCTCTTGCGCAAACTTGTTTGTCTATACTATTTTGCAATCGTATTAGTCAGACAATCTCAATAAACCAGGGGACTATTTTTCTCATACTTAACTTTCGACGACGAACAAACGGATGACGTCATGAAATGTCTATTGACTCAAAAACGAAGGCAGACGACACGCATCACGGATTTACGGTGGTCCAGAAGAGACAGATGAGTTGTAGACTTACTGTGTTTATAGTGTGTTAGTATAATACCGACAACACTACAACTCGCATGCCCCTTCATAGTCACCGTACCGTTTTTTGTGTGTTTTTTATATTCGATATTGAATCACTACGACTACTAACAATTCCAAACGACCGGGAAATTAATGCACTAAGTGCACCACAGCCGATCCTAAACTTACCATATAGTAGAAGTTTGCCGATTATTCCTGATTGGTGTGTGCGACCAGAATTCATCAAATCAGAAAGGAGTTAACTTTCTTTTTCTTTTAAGTTCGCCGTAAAGATGTTATTTTCGATTGTTATATCTGTTTCATATTGCTATACGGATTTGGATTTCTTGGTGTATACTATTTTTTATTAGATTTTGAGGACGTCAAGTCACCGTATACGCGTGATATATACAGCAGCGGGAAGTCTGGTAACACGATAGAGACAGAATTAACTCAAACCGGGGAAAACCGTAACGAGATTTTCCTGATCACATGCAAGGTTTGACAGGAAATATATCTTACCTGTTTGTAAATGTTACCGTACTTTACTGAACGGTCCTCTTCTTCATTACATATATGTTCTAGCACACGTAATGAGCTCATTTGTGCAAAAACCCAAGTACTAACACTTTTGCAATTGGACCAATCACATCTGTGCAGTTTGCTGTCTGCCAAGTTTGAATACCGTTAAATATGTGTTACGCTTTCTGATTAGGGAGCTGTCACCGGGTCTGACTTATACAACGTTGTTTCCGGTACTCCATGGTTAATCGGTCAAATCACGGGTCCTGTTAATCTCACGATTCAGTTCTTCACTCCAGAAATATATGCTTGTCAGAAGTATTTGAATATTTTGTTTGCCAGTGGGATTGTGTACTACAGACATAACGTCCTGCTCTTACACCGGTGCGTGGAGTTACGTATATATAGCCAGCTGTCAATATGGTTCCCTACCACGCAATATCATCAATCAGTTCCAAGTGTGGGAGAAGAGGTCGTCGAAATGCTATGGGCTATATTCATACCGGCATATCGGTTACTGACATGAAAGAACTGATATATCGTTCAGCTGTTAATATAATGAATGACAACGAACTGCCCCAACCGTGTAACCGGCATAACACATGCGATGAATCCACGCAAACTCTTTCATCACAGAACTATAATACAGTTTGCGGTGATGATAGCTTACGTCATTTCGCCAACTTAAACTAAATTCTCACTACCGCCCGATATAGTTAACGGAATGAAAAACCGCCATCGTCTTAAAACGCAGGCCGTTGTCCGATGATACGAACTGTTCTCCTGTTCTCGATATGAAGCCGGTCGTTGCTGATTTCGACGTGGGATGCTGTAACATATTTTTTGTCAACATTATATCAAGGCAGGGGGAAGTTGGTGTAGCGGTTTGAAAGTTTTTAATGGTAGACCTCCTATTAAAGGCATTGAAGTACTCGCGCACAAAGAAACGTCTCATGCCGGTAATTTGACCTAGTTTCGAATGAGGTGTAACAGGAGTGACACCACCATCGATCCCAGAAAATACTCACACAGCTTGCTACCGTCGATAATTAGACACTAGTGCACAGTCCGAATACATGCAGCTACGGTCAATACACACAACACAGTGTACATAGCAGCGATGGACATCTCAGGTCCAGCTAAAGATAACGAGGTATCACATTTCATGACTGTCTGCATTTTGAAGCGACACGAAAAAAACTTCACTTGCAAGCAACGGAAAGTTAACATTTTTTTCAGATGGCGGCACGCGGTTAGGGGCGAGTCTTCAATGCCTTTTAAGTGCATGTAATATCAGCGCTGTATACGGTTGTCTCTTATGCCTATATTTTTGCGCAAGGATCTTCTATTTGCGGAATCTTACACTTTATCCATCAAATACCTAATCAAATGTTGTGTTTGGAGTAACGTAAATGAAAAAGCGCTAGCCATGTGTGGCACGTAACATTTTTATTTGCTTCATCTCTGTTGCTTTCGTTTACAAAAAAAAGTGATCATTTTCTTCAATATTCAAGAGATTGTCACGTCACTATGGTTGATCGTGTCAAGAGTGACTAAGTCTTAATATACTCGTGCAGTTTGAATTTGAAGTGTTGTTAAATGAACTTATACCACCATTCCGCTCACATTACATGTTTGAAACATTTTCTTTAAATACAGACCAATTTCAGTGAATGGGTTCAGTTGTATACATGTAGTGCTGGTACCCTACTTCAAATGATACAACGACTTTTACAGGAAGTAAATATTAAGATTATAATTATAAAGTGAACGTCAAAAGAGAAAAGAAAAAAGATGTTTGGAAGCACCCATATTTTGGTTAAAAAATAGTCGGAAAGGACTATATATATTCGTGGTGTCGGGTCTGATGACTATAGCTAATCGATAGAGCTTATGTGCTATCAAAGTAATAACTTTGGTTTTATTTTACTTTTTTAATACTTTATTTGATAGCCCTTCGTCTTTATGAAGATGGCATCTGAAATATTTCCTGATACATTAGAGATTATCAATCCAGGGTAAAGTCAAAGGTCAATCCGGTTCCTTTCATTTTCCTCTCGTACAAGTCATCAAATGCATCGTTCTGGGCTACAGTGAAATAGTTCTTCCAGTCTCCAACTTGGCCTGTTATTAAAGTTGAAAATCAATATAAAAATGGGAAAATTATGATCACAACAAAACTACTAATACTTCATATTATTAAATTACAAATAATATAACGATCTTCCTCTTAGAGATAAATAAACGCCCACATGTCGTTCTTATTGAAAGCGAAAAGCCTTGAACAGTTGAAGAGATATGGTGATTTCTTCAAGTTCCATTTTATACCGAACTTGGAGCTTTGGAAAAACGTTGGAAAGATATGTAATATAAGCATATCCTATACATATACCCCGCGTGTTTGAATTCGAAACCTGGAAGATTTACAAATAACTTTGTCTTTCCATCCCCTTCCCCCAAATGAAAGTCACGTGTCCAACTGCCCTTTGAAAATTGTGCCCCACCGCCACGCCCCCCCCCCTCCCACGACTTAGATTGAACTCTCTGAGTCAAACCCGGATATTCGATGTTGCGCCGACCATTGAAGTATTATTGTTGTGCGCGTGCGCGCTACAATATCGGCATTACTAGCCACGTAAACGAAACCTACATAGCTGGACGTTGATACTTAAATGTTTCCTATATAGTCTCTGTACATTGCAGTTTCAGAGGCTAACTGCGTAGCCAACTTATTCTGAGCCTGTCACGGGTCTCACAAGCGCCCTCACTTTGTAGGTACCTACATGACTATACTCCCTGGTGTGTTGTCCGCCCACAAAATAACATCATGAACAACCGAAAAGTTCTTCCTAATACTGTAAGCACTCCACGCGCACTATAATGCCCGGTTATTGCAGAATGATGTGTGGCATATGTTATATATCGCCACCACGAAAAACCAACGGTTCCATAAATACCAAAACCCCAAATGAGATGTCCCAAAAATATGTTACTTTATTCAGATTTTTGACGTATTTTCAAGAGGGTAACAAGAGTACCAAAAAGGGGGGGGGGGGGGTTTCCTAATTGTTGACGTTTTGCTCAGTCATAACATATTGCTAAATCGGGTCATTTTTTAGATTTTATGACGATAGAAAGTTACGATGTACGGTGTGCAAAACCTTTACTTTCACTTTTATAACTTGACAGAACGGCAGATTTCGGATTTTTTCACCGTTTGAGTTTGTGTTTGCAAGTCGTCAATGTGGTGTCACTTCCATATACGTTTCTGTATACTATTTAAAATTTACAGTATACAATAGCGTTAGGCCTATGTTCTCACCTTTTCTAAGAAAGGAACGATTTTCTTGGATTGCATGTTTGAAAGACGCCACTAAATGATCTGGGTTGATCTTTGGGTTTGTCTTCATAGCATTGAACGATGATTTCACGACGATGTCGTCAATGGCTTCCTCAGATAAGGGTCGTTCGAGAAACTCGCTAATCTGTATCACTGAAGCACGTAAATCCTATCAAAGAAGAACAAAACAAAATAAGACTGACCATCAAGCAGTGGATTGCTTTAATGTACGTGGATACCACCAAGAAATAATACACAACTAAAGAATAGCACAGTTTATTCAAAGGGCACAGGTGCGCTGTAGTAGCCCAGGAGGAATTGATTGAATTGTGCAAACTTTAGTGTGTTACCAATGACCAGGGTTTAGTGTTGTAAAGTCGGGTGAGAGGGCCTTGGCCTTGAACAAGAATCCAAACCTAAAACTTTAACGTTTTGATGAATGAGTATATGCTTATCAAAAGTTCACACAAGTTAACTCTCAATTTTGTGTCAGTTCAAAAAATTCAATAAAATAGATGGAAAAGGTTGAGGTGGGAACAGTAATTGTCAAAAACGAATGTTTTAGTAAGAGGGCGATATTTGTTTTATTGTTTACAAATAGTTTCTCAATTTACCGTCATGAACATACCTTCTTCAGATCTTCGTATTTTAAAAACAGAACATTTGGTTCGTCCCTTTTGCTCCACCAAGAAAGTACGTTGTCAAACCAAGACCCTCGAGGAACTGAGAAGAAGAAGAATAAAAAACAATGAATACAATGAGAAGTAGTATAGATAAATGATAATTAAGCCTAAAGGATCAAGAAATAAATCAAATTATTTGTTGTTATTGTATCTGGATTCTCGTTAATTTGCAAATTTTATCAGTAAAAAATGTGGTATTTTCATTTTAATTTTCTTTTAAAATTTTTTTTTTAAATTAATTAATTTTAATAAACTAATTTTCATGTGTAATAAATCTATGCAGAAAACAAAGAAGAAATCAACATACTGGCTCCTCTGGTAAAATCATGGAGGAATTCCGACCATACTTTGTATTGAGGGCAGTTCACCGTGAGATTACAAAAATTGAAATACGACACAGCGTTGTCCTTTGGGTTTCTCGACACGTATACTACTTTGGGCTTCTTTTCTTCAATTTCTCGAGGCAAGAACTCCATTGGAAGCTGCGTCTTCATGAATCGCGGTGAGGGCTTTTCCTTGGCCACTTCGTACATTCCCGGGGTCTGTTCGGCCTTCGATAAAAAAAACCCCACAACAACAACAAATAAACAGTGAAATGATAAAGCATAAAATACATAAGCAAGAAGTATACTGAATCAGTATAATATAATATTACCCTTATATGAAATATTTGTTATGTGAGAGGGGGGGGGGCAGAGATAAAGATTGGGACGATATTGATGGGATCGCCTGTGTTAATGGACCATCCGATCCTATAAACATAAAGTTCGTACATTCTCGGGGGGGTGTTCGGCCTTTCAGTAGGGAGCCCCCACCCCCCACCCCTCCCAAAACGTGAAAGGAACTGACGGAGGAGTGATCGATAGGAGAAGGGAAGGGGTTTGGGGGGGGGGGGGCATGCGTATGGGGTCGTTTGTGTAATATGCTCCAGATCTGGCACGGCAATTTATGTATGGGAAAATAGGCATTACCTAGGCAAATCCGTACTACGCACATGTCTTGGTATAGCTGCTGTGAACTGCCTCTGTTGTTTTGAACGAAATCAGTTTTAATTCCATACGTATGAACAACCAGTGTTAAATTCTATCAGTTTATAATAATGAGCAGTTATTTTTTTTCTTCTTTTAACGACGCTTATAAGCGATCACAAATGTGGGAGAAACCTATGGATTACAACTTACACGTCGGGTGGCTTCCAATTCAACATTTTAACTCAAATTTGGAATCTTTTCAATTTAGAAAGTCATTTCAGATGAGAATACCGTACTAAATTGCTCTTGTTTGAAAATCCCACCTTACTATGACCCGGCAGGGGATCAACTCAGATTGCTAATCCTCATCGCTTCAAATGCCACTGCCTTTATCCACTCGGCCACATCACCGGTATATGCTGTTACCGTAATCCATTGTTTCGTAAAGCATAACTACACATTATTTCCATAGGGCACTTTGTTGCAAGTATGCCCGGAAGGTTGCTTGTTTTTCAACTTAATTTATTTAGAGAAGGAGGTTTGTATTCATGTACCAGTTTTTAGTCTTGGATTTTTTCTTGCAATTATAGTAGGCCTATATACAGCTGGCAGAAATGGAAATGTTGGTAGTTTTGTTTTTTTTGGGGGGGGGGGGGCAAATAAAATAATAAACTATATATTGATAGTTTGTTGCTGGATTGTCTCAACAGAGGAGCAAACGACGAATCAAATTTGTTTTTAGATTAGATCTACCACTTGATCAAATATGAAACAGGCTTTGTCCTACTTTATAGTCTAGCCTTCTTGGCATATAAAAGTCTAGGCTTGTGTTATAATGTTTGTCATTGAAGAATTATTAATTGCCAGCTAACTGCACCATTTATATGGCATAATTTTTATGCAGTTCGAACAAGATACCAGTGTCATATTAACTTGATTGCTATGGTATCACATGGACAACTTTCGCAAGCATTACTTTTTTTATTCCAAAGTTTTTACTTCCAACTTAAATCATTTACAATACAGTTGGACTTATTGAGAAAAGACGGTAGCGTTTAAGTAACATTGCCAAGTAAGTAAAATAAAATGATAACTTGTGAAAGTGCTTTTTTTCTTCTTCTGTCTTCACAATTTGCACATTATTTCCCGCTTATTTGTTGTGTTGAAAATCTGTTATAAATGCCTTACCGTTTCTTTACAGAAGCTTTGAGGCATTTCCAGGAAAGGTGCTTTCTTGAAAAGGTGATCTTGGAGGCTACTAGATGTAGTTCCGTCTTCTAAAATTAAGCAAACGATATGTTGTACCCAAGTAGTACCTGTGTAAAGAAATAAAAGTGTTGAGGCGCATCTCATATTACATTCATTACATGCTTAGTGTACATATATTTACTTTATACATTAAATTATTTGATGTTACGTTATTTAAGAAAATGAAGTCCAGTTGTATATAGTCCAAGAAATAAGTAGGCCTATCTGAATCTACACATCTGTACATTTTGTTATATGATAATTCACTCCCACATGGAGAGCACGGACACTAAAACCAAACGACTTGATCTATTTTCAAGCCCACGTACTCCCCCCCCCCCCAGTCTACCCCAGTTCACGTACCCCAGTCCACGAACCACAGTCCACGTACACAGAGACAGTAATCGTATGTGATCATAACGGTGTTACGTCTATGGTAGGCCGAAGTGGACAAAAGTCTGGAATTTATGCAGACATAACTTCGGATTTAATGCCAGCATATCTTCGATTAAATGCT
Organism: Apostichopus parvimensis; assembly: GCA_000934455.1. NCBI lineage: Eukaryota > Metazoa > Echinodermata > Holothuroidea > Aspidochirotida > Stichopodidae > Apostichopus > Apostichopus parvimensis. The sequence continues at coordinate 40,676 of KN885787.1, read as the reverse complement.
AGCATATATTCGATTAAATGCTAGCATATATTCCATTAAATGCTAGCAAATATTCCGTTTAATGCTAGCATAGCTGTAATAAATTTAGTAACACATATTTGACCAATGGCAGAGCAGGAACTTATGTGTCTGCATATATTCACTTCCGAGAAGAAAAGAAAATCAGCCACATCCGCCAACAATTCTTCAACAGCCAATCACTGTTCCTGTAAGAGAATTAGGTAGTAATGGCGGTACTCGTACAAACTTAGTTAGAAACCAATGCTATTTTACAGAGTGGGTGATTACATTTCTTTATACAACGCTCATTTGGGATACCACACCAATCACCAAACAGACCACTCAAATTCGAGAACCCGCCATGCATTACAAGCATTAAATCGAATTTATGTTAGCATTAGTCTCCGATCTTTGAACACTTTTGCCAACCACATAGGCCTATGTCAAGTGAGTATCGCGAGACCCTTCGATAGGGAAAATATACTATGCATAACTGTAAACTGTGTATGAACCAAGAGAACAAATACTACACATCTGCATGATACCCGGGTCAGGTTTTATATATATTATTATATTTGTTTTTATGGAGACTGTCTTTATATTTAGTCTTCGACTATATACTTCAGCTTACTGGTATCTCAAAGTAGCTGGTTGTGTCTGTAATGAAAATCTGTCTGGTAATAACAGATGTTAAAATGGTTTTACAGCTTACGATATAATCAACGAGCATTTGTAGCCTAAATATATACAATATATATATATATATATAATATATATAGCCTAATATATTTATATGTATTATATGTGGGTGGGTTCATGAAAATAAATAGTGCTATTAACGTCTCAGTATACTTCTAGTACAAATTTAAACTTCGACCTTTCCAGCTTACTGCACTAATAGCTCAGTGAAAATGACACCGTTCTATGCAAGGTTCATATCAATATTCATTATTTTTATTGAGTTATCTGTCAGATTTGTTAACGAGTCCGTAAATTCTACAAACTTCATCCAAACTTTGCAAGCCCCGCCCGACAGATTATGCGCCAAACAAATCTTTCTGTATTGTTTACGACCATAAGGCCTAAGACTACTTTCTCTGTCGTGGCTAGCCTGTCTTAGGTCCCTTTTCTTGAATAGTTTCTTTCTCTCTGTCTTAACGATGTAGCTTGCGAAATGGTGTCATTTCCTTCCATTGCAATGAATCAACAGGTGTTTTCAGACGTTTCCTCCGTGGAATTGTACAAAGTGGACGATACGAGTAGGCCTATAGACTGCGTTAAAAACTTGATCGGGCCGCATGTGTAGACTACTTTGTTTACTTTTGTGTAATGAACATGCTGACATGGGCCTGTCGCAGTGATTTTACGGTAAATCGTTCGCCCCATTATAAGGGCAACAAAAAATAAATTTCTTTCTGTCGATTGCGACAGCTTATCTCCATTAAACCCACCTGGTCAGAGTGCATTAGAATAAGAAAAATCGAATGTAAATTTTTTTCCTCCGAAATTCATCAGCAAACAGTTTTTGAGACTTTAAGTTGAAGTTATACATTTGCCGTTCCGGTTGACAAGATATTGGTACCATTGAAATATGCTATACCATTCATTCACAACCATGCATGTTGAATATAAACTTACCCGACTTCGGAAATGTGATGAGAAATATATCATCTGGTCTGACTTGAAAGTTCATAATATCTGGTATATACCTGCGTGGTATCATCTTCTGAAACACGTGACCTTCATAATCATACGTCACCTCCTTTGCATAATCTGGAAGAGTCGACCAGAGTGAAGCTGCGAAAATAACAGGACGAGGAAGAAGAACATGTTTTTTTGTTTGTCATAAAGCAATAGTTATTCAATTCACACAGTTTGGATGGCACATGATATATATACATACTGAAAGTGAACAAAACTGCCCACGTGGACAAATTAGTTAGCCAATCCACTTGGCCATTCACTCCTTAACACTTAACGCATGATATGGCACCGTTTTTGGTTTAAATTATGCAGCCTCACATAACTAAAAAATGATAAGGCTTGCGAATCGTTTACAATGTTTTTTCTGCCATGAAAGCACGTTTCGAGTGAACCTGAAACCACATAATGAAACCGTTTGATATATAATTCCTTTGTTTTGTCCCTCCCCCACCCCACCCCCCAAATGAGAGGACATCGCTGACAACATCAGGTAACATGAATAGTCACATGCAAATGTATACCGACAATTATGTTTTAGATTCATCCTTCCCTCATCCTATCCCTTCTCGCCATAGTTTTTATATTTCCCTTCTCCCGAGTATGTATTTACTTAGGGAAGCTAAAAGTACTTACCTTTAGTGGAGTTCGCCATTACGTATCGCCAAACCTTGATGTATAGTCAGATGGTATAGTATATATGCACTTGGAATCAATTACCTGCTCACTAACGTCAACGAAATGCGATGCTTGCTGTCTCGTTATATGCAGTTTTATGCACGAGTAATTCTAAGGACTGCATATTATTTTTACAAATTGGGGCATAGACTCGGTACCGTATGGTCATTTTTCTATCGAGTCCACATAACTGTATGTTTTATGAGATGAGGGTAGGACAAGAAAGAAGCAAAAGTATGAAGGCGGATGTGGGAAGCTCTGCAAATACACCATAAGAACCTCTGAAACAAAAAAGAGAGTAAACCTCTTCCACTAATGATTTATGAAAATACTCCCTGGATGAAGGTTGCTTGCAAGTAGAATAAGTGATCCATTGTTTAATAAAAAAATAATAAAATTTGTTCGAGAAACCATACAAAACCTATAGTTATGCATTACACAAAGTACCTGGCTGATGCCAATAAACCAAATGTCAGAAGAAACATTGCATAACTAATTATAGAGTTATAGCATTTCATTTACTTTTCAGACAGGCGCGTAGCCAGGAATTTGCCAAGGGAGGGGCGAAAATGTAGGCAAACTATCAGAGCCGTAGAAACGGCATTGCAAACTATATAAGCGTAGCGCCACCATATTTGGCGCGAAGCGTACAAGAAAATTTTGGCTGAAAATGCCTCCCAGATCGCTGGAAATGGCACTTCCAGGCCTTGTAAGTTGCATCTTAGCACCAAGCACTCCTATACTGCTTATTGTGAGAAATTGGTAAGGATGAGGCTGGATGGAGACATATTGTTAAAATTAAAGAAAAAAAAAACAAAAAACATTGGTCCACTCTTTGCAAGACTGTTCATTTAAAAAGTCTGAATTATTTGAACGAGACGGTCAGAACATATCGCTGATTCAATATTTTCATATGGGTGCCCATTCAAAAGTCATGTAGCGCCGTCAGCGAGATATGTATTTTGATTCGCTACATTATAAAGTAAATATGTAAACATGTAAGTCGCTATATATGCCGACGTTACCAGGGAGCATATATCTTATAGCTTCGACTTGCCTTGTGGGATGTTAAACGGGCAAGCGTTTTTTAGAACCGTCACATGAAGCTAAAGAAAATGAGAATCTGAAATGCCAGGTCTTCTGACATTTCTATATCTACCTACACATGGCGGGCGTTTTGCAGTAGTATAGATAACCGAAATGTGCCCCGCGGCCCAATCTGGCTGTCAACCCTTCTCTGAGCTTGCTTCGTTTGTTCAGATCTGTACAGTGGCGTAGCTAGGATTTTTTGAGTGGGGGGGGGGG
>KN885787.1:7740-22280 GCA_000934455.1 Apostichopus parvimensis | reverse complement strand
AAGTGCCATCTCCAGCGATCTGGCAGGTATTGAAATCTGAAATTTTCTTGGTACGCTGCGCGCCAACCGATGGTGGCGCTCCGCTTAGATAGTACTTGCGGCCGGAATACTCGAATCGATTACGTCCCCCCCACGTTTCAAATCGGATTGACGCCCCTGCTTTGATAGCACAAAAGCTCTATCGATTACCTTTAGTCACCAGGTCCGACACCACGAATATAGTCCTTCCCGACTATTTTTTAACCAAATGTGGATGTTTCCAAATATCTTTAAGTGTTTTTGTTGACGTTCACTTTATAATTATCTTAATATTTACTTCCTGTAAAAGTCATTGTATCATTTGAATTACCACTACTATATGTATACAACTGAACCCATTCACTGTAATTGTCCATGTAAGACTTTTATACCCTAAATAGCCTACCACAATGAACAGTTCTAATCGAACGAAGTAACAATACAAAGTCACATTGCACACACCCTGGAATATTTGCATGTTCAAATGCACATAACGTATCCATAAGTAAATAAGTTGGAGAGGGAGGAAATATCCTTCCTTGTGCAAACTGATGTGGTTACAAAAATAATGCTTCTTGGTTGAAAGCAGTGGCGGAGCTAGGGGTATTGGTCAGGGGAGCGAGAATGGTCTGTAGGGGTGCTTTCGACACTATCTAAAAAGAGCGCTACCACAGGTTGGCGCGGAGCGTACATAAATTTTTTGTGTAAAGATACTCCCTAGATCGCCGGAAATGACCCTTTCCGGGCCTTGCTTATTTGCAGATAAACGAAGAATAAATAGGTGTCATCGCCATTTTGTCAGAAAATTACACCAACAAAATGTGACAAATGTCAATAGGTATTTGAGAGCGCAATAAAAAAGTCAATATTCGCGAATAAGTAAAAAGTGGTAAAAAACTGAAAAGGGTGCCAGCAGTCCATTTGAGTCTGTCAGGGGTGGCATCCGCCCCCTCTGACTGTATGGACGCTCCCGCCGCTGGTTGAAAGGGGAGTGAATTGGCAGATAACTGGACTCTGGTATTGAGCCATGGGGCCGGAAGCAAATGAAGAGAAAACAGCACCAAGACCAGCAAAAATATGACGACATATATATATATATGGAGATTTGATTTGTTTGCATTATAATGTCTATTGAAAATCAGGTTGATGTTAAGACAAAGAGAGTAGAAACAAAGTAGAAACAATAAATCAATCAAATAAATATAGTTCAAAATATCGCCAATTAAAATTCTTCAATGATAATAAAATTGTTACTTTCGAACTCTGTCAAACACTATTTCTAAGAACTGGAACCGGGATAAAAAAAAACAACAACAACAAAAGACTCAATTGTAAATGCTCCCTAGCAATGAGGCCATTAACCTGCTCGATAAGAGGTTAACCCACGCCCTATTGCACTTTATGATATGTGGATTGCTTGGTAACATTTGGAAGATGTTTTTTCATCCGACAAACTACATCTCTCTTTTGTCTGTGAAATTTATTTGTTTGAAAGTAAAAAAAAAAAAAAAAAAAAAAAAAAAATTAAATTTTTAAGGGTAGATGAAGCTATTGTTCATTGACATTGATCTCAGTATTTCCTGTGTTTATGATACCATATGTGTCGTACAGACATCATAGTTGCCGATGAGTAGTAAACAAATGACATTGTTTTAATGGTTTTCACGAAATCCTCCAGTTTCCCCTACCTGTAGTTTTGTTTTGTTTTACATGGTTTAGCTTAAATTGAATATCTTTTAATTAAAAAGAAACCATTGTAGAGAGTTGTTAGAGAACAATTAAATTTTTTAATTTTTTTTTTATTTTGTAGCATATGGCATTGAGGAGGTGACAGGTTGGTGGAGGGGAGTGTAAATTCAAATCCCAATTATTCAAATCTCCGGGAAGGTACAACTAAAATGCACTTATTACTTGGTTATTAAAGATATCTTACTCGTAAGGAATTTGTGACTGAGATGTTGCAACAATTGCATGGCAATGTTAGTTTTGGTTACTAAGTTAACATCTGACAAATTTTATGGAGAGCTTAAATTTTACTGCCTGTACAGTATTCACTGGAAGAAATGAAAAACATTTTTCAAAACGGCTAAAATGTTTTCAAACACAATTTTTTGGTGATAAAACCATATCAAAAGTGTTTCAAGTGATATTAGGAGACTAGGGTTGGGGGATGGGGGGTGAGGGAGGATGGAGGGTAGGTATGCAAGTTTCTTCAGTACCCACGTCCTTCCAATGCAGATTTTGAATAAATTTCAAATGTTCACGAATAAATTCAGATTTCGATTTTAAATGAAAACTGTTTCATGATACATAGCATTTAAACCTGCCTTTATGCGGACAAAGCTAGGGTGTGCCGAAAAATCGTGTTTCAAAGCTCTTCTGATAAATTTGATCAATGTGATGGAATTGAAAGGGAGGTTTGGTAATGGAGACAAGGTATTGTAAACTAATAAACAGCAAAAAAGGGCAGAAACATTTAGAAGTTGAAATCTTCATATGACTGTAATAGTATATTGGCTGACTTCCCAAATTTTAGAAAATTAAAATAGAGATTTTTAGACAGATAATAAAACATCTATTTATCTTTTAATTTATCACTTGAAATAAATAAAAGGTAAGATAAGTTAGTTAAAGTGGTGCCCTCACAAGCAATGAAACAGTATCTGTCGATTGCATGTATGTCCATCCGATTCTCAGTTTGTCAAACAGTTCCTTCGTCACGTTGCTAGGTTAAAATGTGAATCGAATCATCAAGTAATAGAAAGAAAAATAGAGTTTTATTCCATCCATAGTCAGTTCATTACAAGTGAGTTCCTGGTTAAAACTTTTTTGTTAGTAAAGGGGTGAGTCCAGTTAGCTCTCTGAAGGAAGAACAGAAAAGGAATAATACTTTTTAAGACATCAAGGAGTCATCGCATGAGCGGTAAATGGGGGCCAACAATACTTCATTCAGACTGTGACGCTATTCTGTGTTCTATCTATAGTTTACATAAGGATTCCTGTCCATAATTCCTGTACATCACATAATTCACTTATCTGGTGAGCGCCTACAGGAATGGCATACGGTCTTATAGCATCTGTATAGGTTTAAGGTTTTCTGTACATGATTCCTGTACAACGATTCTTGTACATCATCCTACAACAGGAACGGTGTACAGGAATTTCTGTCGAACCATGTACAACAGTTCCTGTACATCTTACAACAGGGATGGTGTACAGAAATTTCTGTGGAACCATGTACAACGATTCCTGTACATCTTACAACAGGGATGGTGTACAGAAATTTCTCTTGAACATATAATTAATTTATCTGGTGACTACAGGAACAGCATATACAGGAGGTTAATTCTCTTAAAGTGGCTGTACAAGTTTAAGGATTTTCGTACATGATTCCTGTACATATCCTACAAACCGGGATGGTGTACAGGAATTTCTGTTAAATAAGATACTTCAGCTACCAGAATATCCTTTTAATGACTGATGTTTTTTGTGGTATGTCAAACTCACCTTACAATGTACTGCAACTGGCATAATTACATTGACAGTAATCAATCTCGGGTAGCTTCCCTGTGACCTTTGACCCATCGGGGCACACCAGCTCCACAGTTGTAAACGTGTCTTTCAACACCGGTCTGCAACAGTTACAGTTATGGGTGACCAGGAAACCGTCAAAGCTGTCGCACTCGGACGTCGACGAACAATAACCCTGGCAGACTTGAACCAAAACGTCGTCGGCATGGCAACCCCGACTGTCGGTGAGGTTACGTAGTTCGCTGGATTTGCTGCAGCTGTTAGGCTCTGCGGAAGAGGCAAAAAATGAGGACACAAGATGATACGTGGGCAATTCAAATGATAAATAAGTCCTTCTATCATGAAAGGTCTGCGCTACTTAATGTTACTTGAAGAGCTACTTGATTTTATTGTTTTGTTTTCAACTTTTGATCACCCCTTGGAACCTGTATTGAGGGGGATAACCTTTGAAGGTTTCCAGCTCAGTAATGTTACTCCAGGACTGTTATTAGTGTTAGATATCACAGTGTTATGATGTTACAAACTGATAAACAATGATTTGCTAAACTGGCTTTTGGAATAGTATTATAATGCCTTTTTCCCACATTACTCAAAATAATCATGATGCAATCCCACATATTTTAGCATTTCTCAATGTTGAATTTTCTCTGGGCAAGATTTCAAGCTTTCACTCCGTCCCATGGAAATGAGGTGGTGCACAAAGAAAAAACAGGGCCAAAAAGGCAGAATATATGAAAGCAACACAGGTAAAATGACTTTTTTAATAGATTGACATCTAACTTAGTCTATGCCTGCTTATTCTTTGTTAATAATAATAATAATAATAATATTAATAATAATAACAACAATAATAATAATAATAATATTAATAATAATAATGATGATAATAATAATAATAATGATAATAATGATAATAATAACATGTATATAGTGCTTAATACAGCGTTTCAAAGCACTTTACAAAGTAGGAAAGAGACAAATGAAACCAAGGATAAAAAGAAACTAGGAATCAAACAAAAAATACAAAGGGAGGGAGAGTCACGAACATTAATATAAATATGTTTTTAATATGTCCTCTGTTGAGTTTTAACACTTGAACATACTGTACATAAGCCTACAACACTGTCAAAAAGAAATTTCTAACAAAGTTACGAAAATAATGACAACACAACAAGATTGAATGATATTTGGAGATTTGGATAAAATCTCTGTTTGCAGTATCCATAAAAATTTAAGAAAATGATCAAATACTTTCTTAAATCTGTTTTTCACCTTTCAAACATGAATAAATTCTTACCTGACACTAACTTGCAGTTTGGACAACATTCACCATCATCAAAAACAGGAGCATAGCCCTTGAAAATCAAACCATACGTTGAAAATTAAGTTTCACAGATTCATAAAGTTGACACATGTGGTACAAGAAGAGATGACATATATATCCGGTGTAGAGTTTTATGCAGATACATAGAAACATGTACGTCATGTACGTCATGTGGGTTCTTAATGGGTCCTTCCTCCCACCCCCCACCCCGCCCCTCAAGTAGAGAATAGTTCAAAAGAAGTTGTCAGTGACTTTGCTAAATGACATACCTGTAGCACAAGGCTTCAAGTTTACTGGTTTTAAATTTCCAATCAGGTTAATCGTTTGTCCGAGTATACTGTTCCAGTCTGTTTTTTTGTATTTAACGTTGGGTTTTGAAAGAAAAATTAATACGTACCTCTTCGCAACTGATATCTTCACATCCTGAAGAACAGGTCACTACACCGCCCTCACACGAACATGTGGTGCAGTTATCTGTCATCCAGCTCTCCCCGGGATTTCGTGAAACTCCGTCCTCTCCGAGGCAGTCGCACTGTCCCTGTTCGATGCAATCACCCTCACTGTCACGGTACCAGCCGGGTTGGCAAACACAGGCCTGTTCGTTCCAACAGTTCGCCTCGGTAGTCGTAGACGAAGCATTAGCATTCAAATCGAGGCAGCTTAGTACCACGCACCGACTGCCCCATATCTCGTGGTCTCTACACGCTGTAATACGATGGGACGAGAGTATTTGCAATTTTCAGAGGGACATCAAAGATCATTTGTGGGAGTAATATCTCGACATCAAAGGCAAGCCACGTTAACATTGGATTCTCTGTCGTCTAAACATGTTAACTCGTTTCCGTCTGTATGGAGGTCAGAGGTCAGGAGCAAAGTCCGTCACATACGGTTGATTTCTAATTTCATTCCCAAAGTGTGAAGAATGGTCACAGCTAATGAATATTCATCCACCATGTTTAGATTATTCCAAAAGTGCTATTACAGGCAGACAGTATAGTGAATGTGTCGGGATCAATGCATATTCATATCTGAAGGCAGACAGTATAGTGAATGTGTCGGGATCTATGCATATTCATATCTGAAGGCAGACAGTATAGTGAATGTGTCGGGATCTATGCATATTCATATCTGAAGGCAGACAGTATAGTGTATGTGTCGGGATCTATGCATATTCATATCTGAAGGCAGACAGTATAGTGATGTGTCGGGATCTATGCATATTCATATCTGAAGGCAGACAGTATAGTGAATGTGTCGGGATCTATGCATATTCATATCTGAAATGGTTCAAACTGAAAAGAATGGAAGGTCGAAGCTGACGTTGGTAGCCTCTCCACGTAACCATGGAGATAGGATCTGACCTGGCCTGAGGCAAATCTGAGCCAATGATGACAAAAATGAAAAGAAAAGACCCCACCCCCCAAACATCCAACCAATTCACCAATGAAATATATTGGACTGCCTTAAAAATGGAAACTGTACAAAAGGTATAACCATGTTCTGATAAGATAATTTCAATATCCACTGTTCATTGGTCACAAGAGGAAGTAGAGAATACATGGCACTTTACAAAAATTGGTAGCGTATCTCATTAATACTCTTGTCAGATATTGCCAGTTCAGTCGAGTAATACTTACGACAATCCCCGTAATCACAAGGCTGTTCCTCCTGACTGGCTCCTTCACACTCCGATCCACCATAAGATGCAGGTGGATTATTAGCTGACCTGTAAAATTAATGAAAAGAGAGTGAATTAGCGGATATACTCAATTGAGGCCAACATTGTAGAGATTGAGAAAAAAAAAAGCATCCAATAAACACGTGTATGTCAATACCAGCAAGAGCTGAAAAACATTTATTTCAAGTAAAACTTTTCTCAGAATTGGAAAATAAAAATGAAAATGGTTGCCACTATTCCTAAATTTTACGTTTTACATCACATGTGAGAGTCTATTTGTTCTTATGTTTCAACAAACAACATGTTACAACAATTACTTCAAGCTCCAAGATACCAATATTTGAGTTGCTTTATTAGAAAAGCAGTTTGCATAGAACCATATGAAACAGAGTCCATTGCAGATTTTAATATAAGCTGGACATAGAAATTTAATTATTGTCCAAATTTCACTTCCAAGAATACCGGCCCTAACTTTTTCTGGGTTTTTGAATTCAGCAATCATAGAGTAAAAAGCTTGCATGTGATTATAATTACTGTGAAGTATCAAGGCATCTACATCATGATGGGTCAAAAGGTCTCTCAGAGTCAAATGGGATCTAAGATACATTGCTAAACCAGTGAGCTTTTAGAATGAAAACTGAAAACTGGCCATGGGTGTGTCTCATCTCAGCCTAAGGACATTGGAGCCTAACGTAAACAATACATTTTCGAAGATTCGGTAAAAATTGCAACAAAATTCGGGCAGTGAAATACGTCATGCTGCTTTTCACTGAACTGTTTGACAAATTTTATTACATGAGTTTAATACAGTAGTTTTTGTCAGGGTTTACCTTCTTTTTTGCAAAGCTCACCTGAATCTTGTCTGAGTACCGTTCCCACACGAGACAGAACAATCTGTCCATGACGACCAACTACTCCAGCCACAGTCCACGGAGCAAGGCGTGTCCACGCATTCCAGGTGTCCGTCCACACAATTGCTGTGTATATACAAGTATGGACGATATCATATAAGCCATGAAACTCTCTTATCCCTTACATATAATGATATAGTTTCTCACAAAGAGAAACCAGCTCCCTCGTTAAAGCAACTCTTTAGATGTAGATCAAATTGAGTGGTTCTTTTAAGTCTTATGACACACTCCCCTTTTCACAGTCTTTACCCTGTTTAGCAGATCCAGTACAAGGGTACAGGTGCCCTCATACTAGAACGAGTAGGATCCGTAGTTCATTTTTACCCGAGGCAACGCACCTGTTCAACTGGCTTCCCAATTAAGCTTTCTAGACACAGTGGATGATTTGTTGCTGTTACAGTCCTGTCTTTACTTTTAGTTCACTTTGTAGTTGTGTTCTGTTATATTTGTTCATTTTCTTGCTTTGGTTTTGTTCTCTGTACTTTTGGCGGGAAATAATTTTCCATTTCACCAAAATGGACAATAAAGTCTCTATCTATCTGTCTGTCTGTCTGTCTGTCTATCTGGCATCTAGAATACTCAGACACAGAGAATACTTTATCTGACAGAATTAATACATATTAATCAGTCCATACAGCTGATACTCCTGTACTCAATATTGAGTACAGGTACAAGACTATGACCTCCTACTCATAAATAGAGCCTTTTATTTCTACCCCCCCCCCCCTTTGTTATATATTTTACCGGTCTCTTATTTGATGCTGTATGCAAACCACTAGGGAAAAGTACCAACTTTAAGAAAAAGCACATCAATATTTGATCTGACTTGAACATTTCTGGGAGAGATACATTTTTCTCATGATTTAAGACTGATATTAATTATGCTAACTTATTCCTACAGAGATTTGGGCCTTGATATATTTGATAAATCACGAAAGCAAAAGGAAACGTCCAAAAAGTAGATTAATAGCATTCATCAGCCAGAATTCTTTTGCCCGTTCAGAACTGGAAATGATTTCAAATTTTCACAATATTATGCATTTCTTTTGTGTACTGTAAGTGCATGAAATTCTTACTTCAACCCCTTCACTTGACCTCCCAACTCCCCCCCCCCCTCCGTCCCATCCTCCCCACCACTCTTTATCAACAAACAAACAAACAACGAAACTACTAGAAATGACCTACCAGGTCCTGCAGTCATCAACCAAAGTTGAGCCTGGCGCGTAAATATTTCCATTCTCGTCTGTGCAATCACATTGACTCTGTGGTACACATTCGTTGTCTTGTTCTAAGGTACCATTAGGACAGTGGCAGCCGGCTTGACACTCTTCAACGACACACTGAGAACTCAGCGCCAGATCGGAACACTTGGCAGGACATTGTGTGGCACATTCTGAGTATACCTGGCCATGGAGACATTCAGTTTCTGTAAATGATATTAAAAGAGTCTGCTTTTAACTTCCGACCAAACGCCAAGTATTTGCAATTATAAAAACTAAAAAGCAATAGAATACAAATTTCACCAGAGTGCTCACATTATGTTTAACTTCTAACTCTTAGATACAACTATTACCTATAGAAGAAAAAGAAATTCATTTACATGGAGACCCACACTTGTTAATACCAAGTTTGACTGCAGACATATTACGCTGCATTGAAGCCAAAAGTTGTCCACTGAAACCCATTCCTCCCTCCCCCCCCCCCCCAAAAAGAAATATCCTGTTAATGTGGTAAGAATTAGGCGTTGAGGAGTGGCTGGCAGCTTGTCGTTCTGAAGAGAAACGTTTTCCCTTTTGATGATCTACGCATAGCTGTATAATAGCAGCAAACGAATCTTGCCACTCACCACACTCTTCCGGATTACAAACTTTTGTCTCGTTGGCAGCACCCTCGCAATCCTGGCCTCCGTTTTTAGGAGGCGGGTTGCTGCAGGTTCGGAAGCGGTACGACACTCCCCCACCGCATGTCACGTCACATTCGGTCCAGTTGCTCCAGGGAGACCACTCCCCGTCGACTAAGAGGAGAAAGTGAACACGGGGTGAGATGACACGAGTAAGTGAAGTGATATGTACTGTATTATCTGGAATCAGTCTTTTGCTTTAAACTCAAATAGCTAGAAATAATCAAACATGGTCACCCATGGGTCAACCAGACCACTCCCCATAATTTTATATGTGTAAATGGTAGTATAGATCAATATGGTGTATTTAGTTTATATATAGGGAATCTCATGGTTTCTAATAAAGCCAAAATATTGAAAAAGTGGTCATGAATATTCAAAGCAGGATTTGGTATGTGCAAGTTATTCACAGTACATGTGAAGTGGAATAGGATTACTATATACCGGGAAATAGGTTTTCATCTCGAATAAAACATAAAAATAATTCACTCAAATATGGTTGTCAATGTCCAAACTTAAAAAAAAAAAAACCATAAAACCCATCTTATTCTTACCCCCAGAGACAAATTACTTCATAACTGGTACATGTAAAATTAAAAATTAACATTCTTCAATATCTGGCCATAATTGGAAGGGAAAGACCCCCAGAGTGAAATAATCTTAAGAACTTAGGACTTTAACAAGGTGAGCTTTTCTGAGTAATAAAACATACTTTGAGTTTCAAGTAATTAATAAATTTTAATAAATTGTTGATATCATCGCAGTTGCTTGCTTTAATGATGTATAGCTACATCTCACTGGCTTTACCTGGACAGGCATCTGTGTTACAGTAGTCAGTTTCCATGGTGACATAAGCAGTGGCATTCAAACAATCAATGGTCCCATTGTCAGACCTGATCAGGTTTCGGGTTCTGTGCCTGCGGCCGACACCGCACGATGTGCTGCAGTCCGTCCAGTTCGACCAATCGTCCCAGTCACACAAGAACGGAGCTAACGATATCAAAGAAATAAAGGTCAAAAGGGTCAAAGCCACTTTCAGTTTTTTGGGAGGGAGAAAGTCTACCGGACGGAATCTGCCGGACCCCAGTTTGACACGGTTCCTTATTTCCACTCAGTGTAGTTGAAGCAGCTAGTTGAGTTCCTGTAGTTATTTCATCTCAACCACAAAGTTAAGAAACTCAATTTACCTTCGTTATTGAAAATGACGGTACGTTTGCTTTGTTGGCAAATTTTCAGAAGGGGGGGGGGCATAAAGACATCACTTTACACAGCTTAAGAAAATGCTACCATTTTCCATGCATATTGACATTTTGGTACTATGTTCTATGAAGTTTCTAAGCCTGGAAATTTGATTTTTCAATTTCCATGACTTTTGTAAAACCTTGCAACGTATTCCACTCCCTACCCAGATTGGGTACAGAAAAGTTCACTGTGGCCTGCAAGATCAATTTCACGATCACCGTTGGTCTAAACACATGTCTTCTCAAATCGTTGTGTTTATTCAAATGGGCATTGGGAAATGAATGGAATATCTTTCATGGATGTACGCAAAGTCAAGTCAAGTCTATGTTAATAGATCCATACCTGAGGTAGTCACAATCATGACCGTACTTGGTACCGTGTATTCATTCGTAGTGGTCCCGGCATAAGATGTCGTCATTTCTGGAGAAGTTGTTGAATACTGGTTCGATGCAGTGGTTGAAGAACCTTCAGAATGGCAGATAAACATAGTTCAGAACTTTGAATATATATATATAAACAAAAAACCAGACATCTCATACAACCCAATATTATATTGATGGTGTTACTAAATGAAAATACAGGATTGCAATTATATGTAGATATATAGATTGCTAGTTTTAAATGGCTAAAGGATGGCGACTTGGTAACCTTTGGTTTCAGTTTGTGTCTGTGAAGTTAGATTATGAAATGCCTTACTGTCCTAAATGCTGTTCCTTTTCACAAGGCTTTATTCAAACATGAAAGAACAGTGCTTTATGAGTTGTACATAAAAAGGAAAGACCACAAAATCAGGATAATACCAATAGGCATTCAAGTTTTCTACAGTTTGAGTGAACTTCTGAATTTAGTTTAAGGCGGGAAAGTTTAAATATATCCGATGACCAATATCAGAATATACTGGTAAGCTACAACTGAACTGAGTCGACTATTGTAGATTAATATACTGTTAGTTTCCAACCAACTGTGCTGTGATCAGGCATGGGTGGGACAAAGCTTGAAAATTCTATTCGTTAGGAGACAAAGAACTGCTTAGCAACCAAGTTAAATTCATCCAGAGCAACCCTATACCTAGGACAGGTTAAACATGTAAGAAATAAATGCTCCACAGATGTGTGGGTGGAAAAACTGTTACATAATAGATACCTGGGTATACTAAAGGAAGGTACACAGTGTAACACCAGAAAATAGTGTGTATTGAAGTCAAATCAACCTTTTAAGCATTAAAGGAATTGTCTGGTGGAAGATTTTGATACATTGTCCTTGTAGTTATTATTTTTCTCTTTCTAGCCATGTAAAAATTGTCCCCATTCGACGTTTTCTTCGTGTAGAAATCTGGTTTTCAAATTCACCAGTTTCTCACCAAAAGTACCGTTTGCTCGAACGCTTCAATATGGTGATTGACGGCAGATAGGCAAAACAGGCGACTTGAAGTTAGCACTCCCAATTCCGCAGCAAATAAACTCACGTGTAAGCACATTGGATTGCCTCATATATAACGTACATACTCGCGAACGTATATACTACGATGCTCAGTTGGTGTACTTGTATAGCGTTGCACATAGTACACTCACACTCAAACCACAGTTCATTAACTGTTCTTCGAAATCGCTGAAATAAAATTCACGGATCAAATTAACAGTAAAAGGAAACTTGAAAAGTATTCGTTAAACCGAAAGATGAAACTTGGCGGAATCGATGTCATCGCAGAACTGTCCGATTGTAAACGTTAGAGTAGCCCATACACGCGAACATTCTTCGCGCTGGAGCTGGATAGCGCGATGTATAAACAACGAAGAGCCTGCTGTTAAAACTTATCTTGTGTTACACAAAGACCACGAAACAACCGATCTACTACATATATGGCGGCTTAAGGAGTTTTTTAAATCATATCTAATTTATAAGAAATTTCACCGGAAATTATTGAAGAAATTGATCGAATCGTTGTCAGAGCAGAATGTAGCACTGAGAAGCTTAGGCTTCGCAGAACTGTCCGATTGTCAATGTTTGAGTATAGCCTGGATAGCGCGATGTATAGCTGGACAACTCAGAGTCTGCTGTTAAAATTTACCTTGTGTTACACAAAGACCACGGAACCACCGATCTAGTACATGGCGGCTTAAGGAGTTTTTGAAAACATATCTAATTTTTAAGAAATTTCACCGGAAGTTAAGGAAGAAATTTATCTGTATACAAACGCTGTTTTTGTTGTGATTACCATATAGGTACTCTGCGGAGGGTGGGTTACGTCGCAATCTGCAATAGCATAGCTGACGTCACGTTTTGTACTGTTCAAATCATATTTGAAATGTCTATTCTTAACGATTAAAAAATCGTTTCTCTGTCAAACGCAACATTAGCGTTCTCATACTTTGACAACATGTTTGGAAAATTATTTACTATTTTTTAAGGTAACTTCTTTGGGCCACCAGACAATTCTTTTAAGATACATCCATCCTGAGCAACCCTACTGTATATGTAGGACGGGTTAAAACATGTAAGAAATAAATACTTCTCAGATTTGAGGCTGGAAAAACTGCTATCTGCTAGATACCTGGGTACAAGTAAGGTACACATTGTAACACAAGAAAATTTTGTTGGTATTAACAAAGAATATACTTCTTTGAAGTCTGAAAGGTACTTACCACAGTATTCTTCATCTGAGCAGTCACCACACTGGCAAATACCATCACAGACCAAGTAGGCCTTAATGCAAGATGAATCACTACATTGGTACTCTCCTTGGTAACAAACTCTGGGTATTTCTGTTGGCATGGTAACGGTCACTGTGAAAACATAGAAGTCAGAATTGAATGGATATATGGTTGTCTGCACAGTTTTAGGGTTTAAGATGTCAATCGCCTTAAACACTAATTTGAGTTTGAAATTTAAGCTGTTTAATTCTGATCAAAGAGGTGTTTTCTTGTTTTTTGTTAATCAGGAATTCCCTGCTCTTTGACATGTTTTAAGTAGCCTACCTTTCAGGGTTGCTGAATAGTGACTATAAAATTGTCAGTACCACAATATTACAAATCCTGTTAAACACAAACATGACTCACCTGGAGATTGACATCCTAACAGTTCCAATCTAACAACTGGCTTCAAGCTGAAGTCAACGATGTGAAACTGAATGAATCTGCCAAGCAGAGCGGTTGGGAATAGTATCTCCCTCTCTTCCGAGCTGCTATTGATGCCCACAAACAGCTGCATTTTAATAGATTAAACATCAAGAAATAAAAGTTGACTTGCAATGTGTTAGGCTATTAGATAGGCTTTATACTAGAGAGATGTTCAGCATCATGCACACACATGAAGGGCATATGGGTTATTCAGTGTATGCATGTATGCGTGTATGTATGCATTTTAGATCCTCCTGCAAGCAAGAACTCGCGAAGAAGCCTCATTGGCTTATCAAAGCCACAAGCTGACCGAAGTCAGTCTCTTAGATTCATATTTGATGTCCATGATTATGAATTGTCAATTATCAATAACTCTGTAACTGGACAGCATACATTAATCTTGGAGTAACTTGAAGTGGGGACCTTATGATTGGAAGGCACCAGCATTAACCACTGAGCTAACACTTCTGGTAATTATCCTGTGTAATTATCCTTTAGGTAAAACTGTGTGTAATTACACGAGTGACTGATATTGCTTCCTACTGAAATCTGCTGCTTTTAAGAAGGTTAAGAAGGATGGAAGTCAGGAGGAGGAGGAGGGGATGGTGTGTGGGTGGGGGAGTAGAGAGTCTAGTATAATTACAGTCATTTTTAACAACAAATCTTAAAAGTGGATATTCTAAGCTGGGGGCATGGAACCACCCTTTTTACGACTTATGGTAAATGTTAATGTTGCATACTGAGGACCGCGACACTACATATGAAGTCAGTGCTTAGGTTAAAATTAGTACTGAATTTTTTTCAACATTTAAAAACTAAT
>KN885786.1:32615-42020 GCA_000934455.1 Apostichopus parvimensis | reverse complement strand
TCGTAACTTTGATTTCGGGATCACGAACTTCATCTACGATGTCTTCACTTGATGTATTAAAGGCCTGTCAATGTAGTAATGAAATATCTTACCCGAATCTTTTATGTAAAAATACATAGGAAAAGTGAATAACGTACAATAAGAAGGTACTGTGTACTTCATACAACAAAACAACAAACGAGATCAGAGACGACTAGTATGATTACAGCCACATCCATCAGCAATTCATTCAATGCAAAACATCAAATGACGTTGGTGAATATCGGTCGTCGCAGTGAACTCACATGATAACATTATGTTTTATCAGAGGTTTAAGCATCATTGCTGTGAATTTTACGAACCTCCTTTGCAATTTTACCATTACTATTCAGTTGTAAGTTTTATGAGAATACCTTTGCTCACTATTTTTCCCACCAACAACGCTCGCGAGAGGTTTATTAACAAATAACAAGGCATTAACTGATCTGGTACATTATCTCCGTCGTCGTGAATCCACACTGATAGGTGATAACCTGTGGCGTAACCAGCGGAGGGGTGTGTGGCAGGATGGGAGCTCTCAGTTAAATGTCTTGCCCCCCCCCCCACTCACCTAATCCTCCAAATGACATTTGGTGGGGGAAAATAGTGGACGACACTTACAAAATGCATTAAAGGTGTAACATGTGTTAATATCGTTAAAATTTGCGCCTATTTTATCAGATTATTACATTTGATTATTCACTGAACTGTAGTATACTTTCTACTCACTATTTGCAAATTGGCTAAAAAGATTTATTAAACTTTCGTTTATTTGTTCAAAAGTCATATATCTTTTTATAACTTGAAGACGTTTCCACTGTTTGTTTATAGTATGACTTAGTTAATCCAATCATTTTGGCAGCATTTACTTTATCGAAGAGTACTACACTTCATGTGAATGTCTATAAACGTATTCACTTCTTAATTATTTTGATCATTTCACTCTAAGTCAACAAATTAAAATGTCTTACCAAGGTTGTCTATAGAGAAACCCAAAATTTAAAATATTATCTTAACTTGACGTTATTGGAGTGTGTATTTCCAAACGTTACAACAATTCTCTTGTTTACAAACTCAACATGCAAGAGCAGAGTAACTTTATAAATACAGCAAGAACATTCAGCTATTTATTTAATGCAAAGAATTAAAGTCTCAATACGTGTTTGCTGATCAATTTCGGAAAACAAACTTCCGACGCAGATTCAATGTTTCTAATTCTAAATGCACTCTGACCGCGTGGGTTTAATGTTGAAAGCTGATGCAATCGACAGAAAGGCATTTATTTTATGTTGCTCTTACGGCGCGAACGATTTACCGTAAAATCACTGCGACCGCCCATATCAGCATGTTCATTTCACAAATGTAACCTATATATTCTCGTATCGTTCACTTTTTTGACCCGATTCTACGGAGGAAACGTCTGAAAACACCGGTTCATTCATTACAATGGAGAGAATGACACAATTTCGCAAGATACATCGGTAAGACCGAAAGAAAGATACTAAGAAGGGACCTAACACAGGCTAGCCACGAAAGTGAAAGTATTCCTAGGCCTAACGGTCGTAAACAAAATATAGAGATTTGATTGACGCATGGTCTGTTGGGCGGGGCTTGCAAAGTTTGATTGAAGTTAGTAGAATCTACGGACTCGTTAATAAATCTGGCGAATTTTATGCAGCTCAAAATGTTTAACTCAATAAAAATAATGAATATTGATATGGAAGTCAACAAATATAAATGTCTTACCAAAGTTATCTATAGAGAGATTAATAGAAGAACATATTACCGTAAATTAACGTTACAGGAGTGTATATTTCCACACGTTACAACAATTATCTTGTTCACGTACTCAACATGCTAGAGCAGAGTAATTTTATGAATACAGCAAAAACAATCAGCTATTTATTTAATGCATAGAATAAGGTGACGTCGGTATATTACCGCCGTCGTCGTGAATCCATACAGGTAGGTGATAACCTTAACCACCACAGGTGTATACCTTATCGTTTGGATCCTGATTTCCGGGATATTCTCACATATCGTATACTCACCATTCTAACTTTAGTTTATCAATTCAATTTTGGCAGCAATTACTTCATGAAGGATGTCTTCACGGCATGTTAATGTCTATAGACATATTACTTCATAATATTTAGATTTTCAATATACAACTTCAAATACAAAATCTTAATCCGTGACTTCAATAGAACAAAAAGAAGAAAGAAAATAAAGGTGCCAAATTATTATCGTGAATTAACAATACTGAGGTGTATTCCTTTATGGTACAACAAGTCTATAGTTAAGTACTCAACATGCCAGAGCAAGAGCATATGGTTATAAATACCGCCAAAAAAATTGACTGTTTATTCAGTGCAATGGCATTAAGTGACATTGGTATATTAACCCCGTCGTCGTGAATCCTCACAGATAGGAAGTTATAATAGCAGATTATTACATTTGAATATTCAATGAACTGTAGTATGCTTTCTACTCACTGTTTTGCAAGTTGGCTAACAAGATTTGTTAAAATTTGGTATTTTTGTTCACAAGTCATATATCTTTATATAACTTGAAGACGTTTCCACTGTTTATCTAGAGATTGACTTAGTTAATGCAATCATTTTGACAGCACTTACTTCATCGGAGGGATCTTCACTTCATTGGAATGTCTATAAACGTTTTAACTACTTAATTGGTTGATCATTTACTCTAAGTCCTGAAATTAAACATGGCTTACCATAGTGTGCTATAGAGAAATCAAAAGATGAACATATTATCGTGAATAGACATTACAGATTCCACACGTTACAACAATCATCCTGTTAACGTACTCAACATGCAAGAGCAAAGTATGTTATTATTATACAAACAGATTAATTACCGTCATTAGAACTCCATTTATAACTATGTATCATGAGATATACAAAATATCACCAACGTTTTACTTACACAATATCTTTCCCAACTATTTATGTTACTACTATCTTTAAAACTTGAGCCTTGTTTTATCAGATTATTACATTTGATTATTCACTGAACTGTAGTATACTATCTACTCACTATTTTGCAAGTTGGCTAACAAGATTTGTTAAAATTGTGTATATTTGTTCACAAGTTATATATTTTTATATAACTTTAAGACTTTTCCGCTGTTTGTCTGTAGATCGACTTAGTCAATGCAATCATTTTGACAGCACTTACTTCATCGAAGGGATCTTCACTTCATGTTAATGTCTTAAGACGTATTCACTTCTTTATGATTTTGATCAATTTAGTATAAGTCTTTAAATGAAAATGACTTACAAATGTAATCTATAGGTAAAACATAAGAAGAAAAATATTATCGTAAATTAACGTTACTGAAGAGATTATTTCCGCACAATATGTTGTTTACGTACACAACATGCAAGAGGAAAGTAATTTCATGGATACAGACAGAATAATCGGCTGTTCATTAAATACAAGGCATGAGCTGACGTTGGTACATTACCCCCGACATAATGAATCAACACAGATAGGTGATAATTTTAATTACAGGTGTATACATTATCGTTTGAAACCTGGTTTACTGTCAACTCTCACATATTGTCTGTGAATAATTCTGACTCAGTTGTATAACTTTTAAGAGGAATTCATATTTCTCCTTTTCACACCCGTTACCGTCTGGGGAAGTCCATTTGTAACTCTGGATCGTGAGATATACAATATAACACCAATAAACGTTTCATTTACGCATTACCTTTCCCAACTATTTATGTTACTACTATCTAAAAAAATTATCCTTGTTTATTCAGATTATTACATTTCATTATTCGCTAAACTGTAGTATACTATCTAGTTAGACTGACTTTAATTTTGCAAGTTGGCTAACAAGATTTGTTAAAGTTGTGTATATATGTTTACAAGAGACTTTCTTCTGTTTGTCTGTACATTGACTTAGTTAATGCAATAATTTTGGCATCATTTACTTCATTGTAGGATCTTCACTTCATGTGAATGTCTATAAACGTTTTCACTTCATAACTATTTTGATCATTTTACTATAGGTCTTCAAATTAAAATGTCTTACTTTTATCTTCTATAGAGAGAACAAAAGAAGAAAAATATCATCGTAAAGCGACGTTACTAAAGAGCATATTACCATACGTTACAACAATTCTCTTGTTCACGTATTCAACATGCAAGAGCAAAGTAATATTATGAATACAGACAGAATAATCGGCTGTTCCTGAAATACAAGGTGACGTTGGTACATTATCCCCGTCGTAGTGATTCCACACAGATAGGTTATAACCTTAATCACGGGTGTATACCTTATCTTTTAGAATTTGTTCAACTGTCAACTCGCACATGTTGTCTGTGAATAATTCTTACTCAGTTGTATAACTTTAAAGAGAATTCATTTTTCTCCTTTGCACACTCGTTATCATCTGTGGGAAGCCTAGTTGTGACTCTGGATCATGACTATTACTAATTAACGTTTATATAGACATTACGTTCCTTCTTTATCGTATGTATCTTATAACAAAGACAACTGTCATTGATAACATTCTTCCTATTCCGACTGTTAAAATGACCACTTTTTATGACTATGCAACCACGGTTTGATATATACGACGTGAGTAACCCTTCAAGGTCTGAATAAGTGAATAGTCCGAATTTGAATGACTTCTGATTATTATTTGTCATTATTCGTTGAACTGTAGTTTACTTTATACTCATTATTTTGCAAGTTGGCTAAGAAGACGTTTAAAGTTATGTATACATGTTCACAACTTGTACATCGGTTTATCTCATGAAAACAATACCACGCCTTGCCTGTACATTGACCTAGTTGAAAAATTCCATTTTGGCAGCAATTATTTCATCGACCGGGTCTTCACTTCATGTTAATATCTTTAACCATATTTCTTCTTAATATTGTCATCTTTACTATACAACTTTAATTAAGATATCTTACCATAAACTGCATTAGAGAGAACAATAGAAGCCAAAATATTATAGTAAATTAACGATACTGAGGTATATATTTCTTAATGGTGCACGTCTATTGTTAAAAGACTCAACATGCGAGAGCAGAGTATAATGTTATGATTACAGCCAGAACAATTGACTGTTCATTTAGTGAAAATCATTATGTGGCATTGATATATCAACCCCGTCTTCGTGAATCCTCTAGGGAAAGGAGATTATTATAGCAGGTTATATCAGATTATAATATTTCATTATGCGCTGAACTGTAATATGGGTTTTAATCATTATTTTGCTAGTTCGCTAAGAAGATTTTTTAATTTGGTATATATGTTCACAACTCATACATCGGTTTATCTCATAAAAACATTACCACGCCTTGTCTGTACCTTGACATAGTTAAACAATTCCATTTTGGCAGCAATTATTTCATCGACCGGGTCTTCCCTTCATGTTAATATTTTTAGACATATTTCTTTTTAATATTGTCATTTTTACTATATAATTTTAATTAAGATATCTTACCACGGACTGCATTAGAGAGAACAATAGAAGCCAAAATATTATAGTTAATTAACGATACTGAGGTATATATTTCTTAATGGTGCACGTCTATTGTTAAAGGACTCAACATGCGAGAGCAGAGTATAATGTTATGATTACAGCCAGAACAATTGACTGTTCATTTAGTGAAAAACATTAAATGGCATTGATATATTAACTCCGTCGTTGTGAATCCTCTAGGGAAAGGAGATTTTTTTATAGCAGATTATATCAGATTATAATATTTCATTATGCCCTGAACTGTAATATGGGTTTTAATCATTATTTTGCTAGTTTGGTATATATGTTCACAACTCATACATCGGTTTATCTCATGAAAACATTACCACGCCTTATCTGTGCATTGCCATAGTTAAACAATTCCATTTTGGCAGCAATTATGTCATCGACCGGGTCTTCCCTTCATGTTAATATCTTTAGACAATTTATTCTTAATATTGTCATTTTTTACTATGCAACTTTAATAAATATATCTTACCCCGCACTGCAATAGAGAGAAAAAAGAAGCCAATATCATATAGTAAATTAACGATACTGAGGTATATACTTTAATGGTACAAGTCTATTGTTAAAGTACTCAACATGCGAGAGCAGAGTATAATGTTATGATTACAGCCAGAACAATTGACTGTTCATTTAGTGAAAAGCATTAAGTGACATTGATATAGTAACCCCGTCGTCGTGAATCCTCACAGATAGGAGACCTTAACAGTCAGTCCCCAGCGGTGTGAAAAGTGCTTTCTTTTCTTGTAGAATATGCACGACTTTTCATGACCACACAACTAACTAAAATATAATTAGGTAAAACTTGTCATTTCCGAAGGTCAATTTCTGAGTCATTTACTAATTTTTATGTATGGTTATAGTTGAATTTGATAACCGGAAGGTGTTATATCCAATCCTTATTAAAAGAAAAAAATTAAGGAGCGGAAAGGGAATTTCGCCCGTATATTCCGAACGTAACTTAACCACTTTCGAAAATTCTTATTCAGTTATATAACTTTGAAGTGAAATTCATTTTCTCCTTTTCACACCCGTTACCGTCTGGGGAGTCCAGTTGTAACTCTGGACCATGAGTATACAACATAACACTATTAACGTTTTATTTATACAATACCTTTCCCAGCTATTTATGGTACTACTATCCTAAAAACTTGAGCCTTATTTTATCAGATTATTAAATGTGCTTATTCACTGAACTGAAGTATATCTTTTACTCACTAGTTTGCAGTTGGCTAACAAGCTTTTTTAAATTTTTTAAATAAGTTCACATTTTATACATTTTTCAAAACATGAAAACGTTTCCATGCACTGTTTGTCTGTGTATTGACTTAGTTAAAAAAAATCATTTTGGCAGTATTTACTTCATCGAATGGATCTTCACTTCACGTGCATGTCTATAAACGTATTCGCTTCTAATTAGTTTGATTATTTTACTATAAGTCGTCAAATTAAGATATCTTACCATCGACGTAGTCTATAGAGAAAGCAACAGAAGAAAAATATAACGGTAAATTAAGGTTACTGAAGAGTATATTTCCATACGTTACAGTAGTTTTCTTGTTTACGTACTCAACGTCCAAGAGCAAAGTAATTTCATGGATACAGACAGAATAATCGGCTGTTCATTAAATACAATGCATTAACTGACGTTGGTACATTACCCCCGTCGTAGTGAATCAATACAGATATGTGATAACCTTAATCACAGGTGTATTCATT
This sequence comes from Apostichopus parvimensis, assembly GCA_000934455.1. Taxonomy (NCBI): domain Eukaryota; kingdom Metazoa; phylum Echinodermata; class Holothuroidea; order Aspidochirotida; family Stichopodidae; genus Apostichopus; species Apostichopus parvimensis. The sequence continues at coordinate 34,745 of KN885786.1, read as the reverse complement.
ATCGTTTGGAACCTGATTTACGGTCTACTCTCACATATCGTTTCACATATCGACGGGATCTTCACTTCACGTGAATGTCTATAAACGTATTCGCTTCTAATTAGTTTGATTATTTTACTATAAGTCGTCAAATTAAGATATCTTACCCACGACGTCGTCTATAGAGAAAGCAACAGAAGAAAAATATAACGGTAAATTAAGGTTACTGAAGAGTATATTTCCATACGTTACAGCAGTTTTCTTGTTTACGTACTCAACGTCCAAGAGCAAAGTAATTTCATGGATACATCCAGAATAATCGGCTGCTCATTAAATACAAGGCATTAACTGACGTTGGTACATTACCCCCGTCGTAGTGAATCAATACAGATAGGTGATAACCTTAATCACAGTTGTATTCATTATCGTTTGGATTTACGGTCTACTCTCACAAATCGTTTCACATATCGACGGGATCGTCACTTCATGTGAATGTCTATAAACGTATTCACTTCTTAATAATTAATCATATTGCAATAAGTCGTCAAATTAAATGTCTTACCGTCAATCCCTATAGAGAAATGTTTGCGTAAATTAAAGTTATTGAAGTGTCTATTTCTTTATGTTACAATAATTCTCTCTTTTAAACTACACAACATGCGATACAAGAGTATACTTTTAATAATACAAACAGAAACAAGAGGCTATTTATTTAGCGAAAAAAACATTACGATACGTTGGAGCATTACCGAGTAGGTGCACTTTTCCTTTCCTTTTTACCGTCTGTGTCTTACATCAGAGACAACTGAGGTTATCTACATTCTTCATACTCTGACTTTAAACTGACAACTTTGTATTACTATAAACCTTTAGTGTCATACACGATGAGAGGAACCCTTCTAGGTCTAAATAAGTGAATAAGTCGAGGTTCTATGCGACTGCCGCTCAGCTTCGTGTGTGTGATTCATTTTAAAACCTTGTGCCTTGTTTCAGCAGATTATTGGCTGAACTGTAGTATATACCTTTTTTCACTATGATGAAAGTTGGTTAAGAGTGTATTTAATTTTATAACAATTTTATTGTTCAAGTGGTCAACATTTGAGATCAAACAGATACCGTTATGACTACAGCCAACACAATTAGCCATTCCGTCATTACAAAGCATTAACAACCGTACCTTAACGTTGAGGTTTATACATAATTGGTCTTTGAATATATGGTGAGAAAATCTACATTAACTTTGCTTTTGTCCATGTTTTGAGGTATTTTCATTACCATTAACACAATTATGCACAAGCCTGCACATCCCTGCACGATGTCATAAACACAATCCTGGACAATGCCATGAGAACAGTGCTTCACCATCATGCGCAATCCTGTGCAATGCTATGAAGATAATCCTGTACAATGCCATTAACACAATCCTGTACAAAGCCATGAACCCAATGCTTCACATTCCTGTGCAATGCTATGAACACAATCTTAAGTTAGCGGCAAAATGACGTCAAATAAAAGTCAACATATGACCTTTGTTAACTTACTGCAAGATTCCGGAACTGAAGATAAGCCGAAAAGAAGAGTGACATCGTTATAACTTTCATTATGACGTCACAGTGCATTGTTACAAGACCAGCGACGGAAATATAATTTAAAACAATTAATATAAAACGTATTCAATACAAAGATAAAAGACATTTCTGGTCGCCAGAAAGCATTATGTAAGCTTTATGAAGCATTATGAAGCATTATGTAAGCTTTATGAAGCATTTTGAAGCATTATGTAAGCTTTCCAAACACAGTTCAATGCATTATATCATTAACTATCCAACATTAAATATTCGAATTCCCACACAATTTAATATGATCTTGTTTTATTAACTAAAAATACGCACATATTTCGCAGAGTTGACGGAAATCTAATTGGAGCAAAGAAAATATAAGAATGGCAAAATAATCATTCCAATTACTTTCCAAATATTCCATATTGTTATTACGTCGTTTAGACCATTTTCTGTTTCTTGCTCAACATAATGAACTTTTAAAAATAAATAGGATCATAGAATTGTATTTCAGTGTTTTGCGCAGCTGAGACGCGACATCACAAACAGAGCCAGCAAACCGAAATACCATTAAGCCGCGTGAAAGATCCAG
>KN885785.1:40934-52008 GCA_000934455.1 Apostichopus parvimensis | reverse complement strand
AGCTACGAGCATCTTAGGAATCTCCAGTAAAAACAGACTTTGACAAGTTTAATTTATATTTACAGTCGTTACTTGAGCGTGTTTTAACAATTTCAAAGTTTATTCTTCATCTATATTGTGCAGGTCTTGATACTGCTAGTGACTTTTATACTGTTATAGCAATCAGTAAGAGGTATCTCTTTCGAGCTTGCGACGATGTTTTCAATACTGTAATGTAGATCTTATAGACTGAATATAATATACCTTAAGTGTAAAACCTTAAGGAAATGATAAGCATAAAACCTTACAGGAAATGATAAGTGTAAAACCTTAAAGGATATGATAAGTATAAAATCTTTAAGGATATGATAAGTATAAAACCTTAAAGGAAATGTTAAGTTTTAAACCTTAAAGGAAATGATAAGTATTAACCTTAAAGGAAATTATAAGTACAAAACCTTAAAGGAAACGATAAGTATAAAACCTTAAAGGAAATGTTAAGTTTTAAACCTTAAAGGAAATAATAAGTATAAAACCTTACTGGAAATGATAAGTATAAAACCTTAAAGGAAATGAAAGGTATAAAACCTTACAGGAAATGATAAGTATAAAACCTTAAAGGCAATGTTAAGTTTTAAACCTTAAAGGAAATAATAAGTATAAAACCTTACAGGAAATGATAAGTATAAAACCTTAAAGGAAATGTTAAGTTTTAAACCTTAAAGGAAATAATAAGTATAAACCTTACAGGAAATGATAAGTATAACACCATAAAGGAAATGATAAGGTGCAAAGAGATGGTTGCAAGGAATATGGGAATAAGATCAGAGACAGAAGGAGTCGTTGGTCTGATATGAAGGGTTGTTATATTACATAAATAGGTTACCATTATATAAGTGTACAAGAAGAGAATAAGAATTTACTTTTTAAGAAAAAGTCGCCCAGGAAAGAACCTGGGCACGAAAACCAAACTACCGAATTAACGACTGATCCGCTCTCAACCCCAGTCCCCTTGCATCGGGACTGTGACAGAATGATCATCGTCGGGTGTGCATCACCATTCCCCTCGAAAGGGAACAGATACTACACATGATCTTAGCCAAAAGGCCGAGAATAAGAATTAGTTTTTTAAGGAAAAGTCGCCCAGGAAAGAACCTGGGCAGGAAAACCAAACTACCAAACGACTGATCCGAATAAGAATTAGTATTCAGAAAAATTCACCTTAACGACGATAAAGTTAGACAGACTTATACGTCATCAGAGGGACCTGAGTGCGACCTAACTTAATACCACTCTGAAAGTAGTTAGATTAAAAGGAAGTTGTTCTGTGGTAGTAACAAGAGGGATGTTAAAGTTTATTTGTTCTTCATTTCCAGCAAATTTAGCTGGACAAATTGTCTGAGATCAATATCAGAAATTATAAAAATTTCTCAAAGTGTGCTATATGCATCACGACTTATTTTGTGGTTAATCTCATAACCTGACCGACTAATTTAAAACAATAGTTTGTTGTTTCAAATGAGATTACAGGTCAACTCTACTGGTCAAAAAATTTGGTCTACTTTCAAAAAGAAATAATTAAAACTGCTTATATCAAAACTATTGACGGAGTGATGTATAATGGAAATAGGAACAACACAAATGCGGTCGGGATGTATAGCATGCGCGACTGTCTTATATTTTTGACATCCAAGGGATATATGTAATGTATAGAAATGTTTAGGATATTTACTATCAAAATTTGTTTTATAAACATTTTAAGTGTATTTGTGTGTTTAGTAAGATAAATCCTCCATTCTTGTCAGTACTAAAATCCTATACGAGTCATGAGTTTGACTTTTATACAGTTTCATTTCACACGCAAACCGTAAGGACGTTTGAAATAAAATATTCCAATTTAATTGTTTACCTTCAGACTGGATTTAGCAGAGACAATCGTTACAGTGTAAATGGCTTATACGTATCACGCGTAAGATTAAAATTCCTATAGATCTTAGCACTACTTCTTAAAGTGTTAAAACATCCAGTGATTAATTTCCAGGAGGGTTCTGTCCCTTTCTCAAGTTATTCCCAGGCACTGAGCAGTAACTTACGCACCAGTGACGGGAGACAAAAATAAAAATAACGATGGCTGTAATATGAATGCTTGTAGAAGCAACCAAGATACCTGCAGCTCCCTAATTGGCGAGTTATGTTTAATCCAATTCGGACAATTTCGTGAAATGCTTTGAGTTATTTTATTTTTGATCCTTTTAAGTTTCAATTTTGCCTTATTTCATATTACCTGGTGAATATTTGTTTCAAGTACCTTCAAGGTAAATTGTACTATGAGATTTGTATAACAACTTCAATGCACAAGGCATATATAATTGATTTCAGACCTGTTACCCCCTCCCCCCCCCCCCCCCCCGAAAATCATAGTTTTTTTAGATCAGAGTTCGAAGAGATGTTATTATTTCCCAGTAAGATATCATATGTAACTTAGAGAACCTTAATGAACAAGATCGGTAAAGTAAGTAAAGTACTTTTTCTCGGGTCAAGGGCGTCCTGTCCTTTCCCTCACGGGTGACTAACTGATGGTAATTATATGTCCGGTCAAGAGAGAACTCGAACGAATGAAATGTATTTGGAGTTTTTAATCAATTCTTGAAAAGTACAACGGACATTGATATTGGTTGTAGGACATTCTATTACATGCAGATGGTGGACCTCGGTGACGACTGGTAACTATAGGCATCTGGCAACGCCGTAGTTCCGTTCCTGAATTGTCTGTGACGTTAGGGATCTACTCATGTTAATTTGTAGGCTAATTATCCAATGTTCTATCACGCACCTTGACAAAATCTCACTATAGGCATGATGTATCCATCATATAGGCCCTATATTCTACATTCACAGGGCTAAATTCTCTATATAAAACAGCGATAACTTCATCATATTCAGAACAGCTTAAAACTTCACCATCATATATGTAGGTGAGTTGCGCAGTTCCCTTCACCCGACCAGTGTATTGTTCTGTCTGTGAGTGGGTGAGACAATTGATTTTGAATGTCTCTTTGAAGTTCCCTCCTCCAAACTAATTTGTCCTTTCTTGTTGTGAAGTATCGCTTTCTATTTAGACAACGCTCGACCCTGTAGTCTATAGACATATTGTCCATAGTCTATTGTCTATAGACAACGAGGTTTTTATATTCCATTGTCCACAGTCAAAACTAAACCCATGACTCGCGAACAGCAAGAATAATACCTCTCATCAGTGGTCTTAGGAGGACCTACAATATATACATAGTCACCATTTACACTTCAATCAACTTGGCCTTAATTTAAGTAGATATGCAACTATATTTCCTCTTGTACCCACGCGTATCGTATAGAATCACAGACTTACTGGACATATATAGCCGTTTACAGTGATTAGTTGACAAATGTATACGCACGCACATAACATATTTGTTTTAGTTCGAGTTGACAATATCAAATAATCCCAACATGACGACATCGTCGTCAAAATGACTCCTTTGTCAGTCCATACCTCTTACTCCAGGACTGTGACCACGTGATCATGAGGATAATAGCATTCGGATTCGGAAATATAGCATTCGTGTTGTTACGTTCATTTAAATGAAATAAACTTGAGTATGGCACTAAAACAGAGTCGTATTAAACGTGTGAGAATGGCCTGGATATGTTTGTGGGTACCGCAGGTTGGCGAATTACGAATAAACATACAGACATGTTGTCATGACGACAACATTATGAACATTATTAATCTATACCATACAAGTAAGGCTCAGTGCTACAAATCTTGTAACGTCCAAAACCAAACACAAACCGCACGCAAAAAATATGTTTCAAAGGCTGCTAAACAATACACAGAAATGCAATACAACAAATATATATTGTCAATTTATAGACATAACACACTAATCTTACTGGAGTATACAGACATTCACTTTTTTTGGCCTATATATGTCAGTTTTAATCAATTTAAGTCGTTCGTCGTTATTGTGAGGGAAGAAATACCAGGGACACCCACATAAAGTTTATAGATATAGTTAGCATTGTTCATTATTGAGTTGAGCAGGTATGCAAACTTTAATTGTTTCCTTCTCAAATAACGAAAACCTGACAAAACAGTTCAAATTGAATGGTGTCGTAAAATTTACAGTAGATTTAGTATTGATACACTAAAATGTTAATACGACCGAACGGGTAACATATTAGAAACTAACACATACAATCAGTGTATGAATTATGTATTATTCAATCATAATGATGTACTGCTATATGTAAAATATTATAGGTCCAACATGGCGAATGATTGAGCATTACATATCCTCTGCGATTAACCTTTCTTGGTTATACTGGCGATAACTGGAAATCCCCCTCCATCTCCCCAAACACCCTCCTTCACCCAATCTCACCGACGAAGTGAAACGCGACCCCAAGAAACCTCGAAATGTAAGTGACTCAAGGTAAAATAAAGTGACATTAGCAAGGGTTGGTGGAATCGAAACTGAGCCATAGCTTGGCGCTAAATCAAGAGGGAGGGGTGGGGGTCTCCCATTAATTTTCACAAGCGCAGATTTTCACGCGGGTATATGGTGCCGTCACAGACAGCAATTTCAACACCTTTTAACATTGGTCTGAGTTCTTTCCCCTCCCATTTTCACATTGGTTGGACTTCCCCCTCCCCTCCAATCCCTATCATATTCTCAAACCCATGGCACAGTTCCTGAAGAAAAGCCTGCATACAAAGCTACGAATTCCATTCAAGACGTAGGATTGTAATATTGTTAAAGAATCGTTTTGAGGGTGATGAGAATTTTGCAAACTTCATGGTAACTTTGACCAACTTAGCTGCTCTGAGACTAACGTGACAAAAGATAAACCTTGTGCAAACTGCTCTTCGAAAATCGATTTCTACATAGTTATGAGGAGAACTTCGGCTGTCGTCCCCCCCCCCCCCTCCTCTGTAATTATTTATCAGTCGGACCTGTACAGTGTATACCAACCGCTAAGTAGAATATAACCAGTGTTGTGGTGGATGATTGAAGATAAAGGACTTAATAGGTAATAACAATTTAAAAAAAACGACTGGCCCTAGCATAATGAAATAACTACCATTTGCTGTGTTTGCATCCTGTATGCCATTGGTCGTGTTAGTTGATGGGCTTAATGCCTCATTTACCTTGGCATATTGACTTTATTCGATAAGCTTATGCAATCAACTTTAAGGTCAATCACCGATTTACAGTTTCGTCACAGATTTGAAGAGACAGGCCGATTTATTTAACAATGTATACTATCAAATGAAGAGTCAAATCAAAGGCCTTGCATTGGCTATAGAATATCAATTTTTTTATGTCAACTTCACCTTTCGTAGACAGGTGACTGACACAAGAGAGGTGAAACATATCAACGGATGTTATAGCTGTCGAATTGTCCGTTCAAATGAGGCGGAACAAAGTCGTGTAGATGACTACTATGTGTATATACAACAACAAAACACATAGATATTATTTATAAAATTGAAATACCATATTTTAATCGCGTATACATTATACAGACTAACAGGGTAGCTTAATGTGATTGGTGAAAGTATTATAAACGGACGGCCTGACGGTTTGCGAGCATACTGTTTATGAAAGTAAGGATATGCAGGGATGGGCTCTGGATGATGTAGCCCACCCCTCTCCCACTCTTATATGTAACTCGTAGTTGAAAAATAAACCTATACACAACTTGACAGCTACATTAAAGAATGACATTGTCAATCGTCAAAACGCCGACTTGAAGCAAGTCCATATTTAGAGCATTGGCATTGCATGGTACCGGATGTGATGTTGTAAATGATGAAATATATAGCGCCATATGTGGACCAGATGTAATTATAAATGCAATGGAAGTTAACATGTCTCACGCGCTTAGAGCAATTATAAGGTTTCTTCCTCTTAATTAAATACGATACATGTGCAGAGTATATGAAATTGTTACAATAGCCACGTGGTACATTTAAATGTAAGCTTCTTGCAGATTGCCTCCCCTTGGTTGATCAGAACAGTCACTGCAAGCATGGTAGCACGTCCCTTGGGTGATATCTTAATACTGTAACATTGCTAGGTAAGAGGAATTTGTCGGACGCACATTGGATTTGAGTGTTGAAGCCCACTGCTTCCCCCCCCCCCCCCCCCCCCCCCCCCCCCCCCCCCCCCCCCCCCCCCCCCCCCCCCCCCGCCCTACTATTCCAACCGCCCGCCCGCATTATCTGTATGAGATACAACTAAATCATACACGTTGTTTTCGGCGAGACTAAATGCATATTTTAGTATTTGCTACATGATAATAAAGAACTTAACCGTGAGTCGCGCATTCGACTGTTGAATAACCGCCATGCATATTCATGTGTGCTAATTTTAAATTTAATCGAAAACACAACTTGTGTGGAAAAACATTAGATTTGGCGAACGGGACTGGAAAACTCCAAACGCCATCCACGTACGCCCGGCTGCCTGCGCCCTCCCCGTCCCCGCCCATTATAAATGTAGCCTATATAAATGAAGAAATTCGATTGTGCACTCACATGTTTCGAAAATCACGATGAAAAGTCTACAAACAACTCAGTGCGCACTCGACACAGCACCACCCGCTGGCTCGGAGTAAAAATAAACTTACAACATCAAAACACAGAACACCCCCTCCCCTTAGACCCCTCCCCCAGGCCGGCCATCAGTCTTCAGCCCCCCCCCCCCACTCAAAAGTACCTTCCTACGCCACTGGATTTGCATGATCCAATTAGGCCTCCATTTGATGGTCAACAACCGTGGGCTTATTAAAATCGCATTGGTCACGATACCCATCAATTTTAAAACTAAATATCTCTTTAGTAGGCCTCTCTCAAATCACAATACACGAACGAACTAAAGACTCGTAAATAGTAAAATAATTTATTGTTTTCGCCTTAAAACTTTGACATCAAGTCAATTATCGTGCTTTTCGAAATATGCAGAGAGCAATTCACCCATTTGACGTTTTTATCACGGAATGGCTCATAAACTCTTAAATACTGACGGTTTCATACCAGCACATATATAACAAGAAAATCCACAAACGGTTTCGATCTTATAGTGGAACATGGGAAGTTGGTCAATCTCAGAAACTCTGGCTATTAGAGCAATACAACTTAAAGACAAAACTAATTTAAGATGAATATATGTTTAACCGTATGACCGAATACCGTACATATGTGAGAATAAAACATACAGAAGGTATACAGGTCGGAAGAAATTAACCATTGAAAAAGAAAACAAAATGCGCCGGACAGTTTAGGCAAACCCTTCAAAGTATTTCTCTTCAAATTAACTGCCCGGATGTTTACAAAATGATAAAATCCCGAAGGTATTCATTTCGACAGAGGAAAAAACAAAATGTAGAAAAGTATAAGGAAATGAGCTAATGGATTTTCCGGCTCTCATAGACAAACATCATTTGAAGTTAAGGTTTTTGCAAGACTATATGTTGTACAATTTACCGCATGAACTATTTGTATCTTATAATCTTACCTCTTTATAGTTGAGCTGGATAAGGTATAGCGATGTTATAGAATGAGCAATCGGTATCGTGTTGATGACCTGCAGGCCTGCTTGGATAAAAACGAGGACTTTGACTTGTCCAGCACGATGAACCGCCTTTACACTGAGAATCCAAAAGTATTTGTCGAATCCAAATAAAGTTGAATTAATGTTTGATGGATATGTATCGGATATCAAACAAACCTGCAGGCTTAGTGCAAACCAAATCCTGACCAGACCTCAGTCTGTATCTACACTCGATATTGTAGGTTTTACGTATAGAATACGTTAGGGTCACTCTCCGACCAAAACAGAAGTGATCAAGATTTTACTTGCTCTCAAGTTAGTTCAAGGATCATCGGTCTTACATTATCAGCCGTTAAAGGGAAAGATATATCAAGCGTATATATTTACGGTCTATATTGACAATATGCATGCTGTCTTATTCCTAATTTATCGTATATCCAGTCGGCCGTTCGAAAAACCTGCCGTTGCACACAGGCTTAGTTTTGTTCACGATCTGAGTTTTCGAAAAGTATAGACTGAGAAAACTTTTACAATATCGTAAAAAGGAATAGATTTTATTTTTATCAACGAATATCGTCTGTCATATCGCCTGTTGAGAATCCAACGGTTGGGGTCGTGCCCTTTAATCCGATCCTGTCGTTTCGCAATTAACAACTGACCAACAGGAATGCACCAAGACATACTGTCAAGCAGACGATACTTTATGAGAACGACAGCCAATCAGATACGTCAATATTAATTGCATTTAGAGCGTATGGTCACCGCATGTGTATCTCAAAAAATAAATAGAGCTGAGAGATTATATACGTGGCTTATCATCGTTTGATTTATACTACAAAACACGGATTTAAAATAATCCCTAGTGAAAATATAACTTCTGTGTCTAACCTGCGGATATATGAATAGATAAAACCGGGAATAGAGAGCTCTTTGCCGATCGTAATTTACGCTAAATTTACCAACAATAATTGATGTTGCCCCGTGTGTTCTTGTATTATCCTCAAACAATACTCACATTAGAACGATGAACTATACAGATACTTTCAATGGATTTCTACTCCAGAATCGTGTTTAAAGTTTGCGCATGCGCACCACCCTTGTCTCGACCATCATGCCATCTTTAATGCAGCTGATTGGCATGCATGTATTCCAGTTTGTTGTTCCTATAGGTAACTAACGTTCTCAAGAAGCAAATAAATGCACACGAGCAACTTATACTTGTGCTATTATATACAGGATTAACGTTACACCGTGGCACCCTCCCCCCCCCCTTCCCTCCCTACCTCACTTTGGCTAATGACTTCATTCTCTATTTTGTTTCTTTATCTTTTTCTCACATAGACCTAACATCATACGGTATTCCACATTTTATTTTCTTCCTCAAATTGCAGTTAGAATACAATTAGGAACAGCAGACGATCAAATCGGTGGGTGCAGGAGTGCGGAGGTTGGGAGGGTGTGTGAGAAAGGTAAGGCTATATACATATAAGTACCTTGCGTAAAGAGACTTGCCTTATGTGATCTGCACATTCATTAAGCCTTTCACATCCATGCAGACACAGGTGTTAATACTTAAATCAGGGAGTTGTTATGGAAACAACTCCCTGCTTAAATGGACGTATTTACCCTCTTGAAAGGAACATTCCAGTAACATGGGGATGAATAATGACTTACATATGATTGGCTAATATATATATATATACAGAGTCAAACGTGACATCGCGGTGTACACCTTTCCTAGGTTGAAGAAATCAAACACGTTGAATGTTTCCGAGGCTACACAAATCCCTTTCCGACTTACAAGACTGTCTAAATAGGTTTTTTGTCTATAAGTCCTTCTGTTTTAATCGCTAAATTCTTGCAAAAACTTCCGTTTCTGCCAATTTTTCGAGTTCGTGTGCCGCCATCGCATTACCGAGGTCACTTATTTTTGTTTGTTCAATAGTATAGACATACTTCATATATATCATGTTGCTGCTGCATTGCCTCTTCTTATGAAGTAATCAACCAACTTCAAGGATATTGAAACAGGATTAAGTTTAAACATCTGTGGTTATGATCACTATTTTTAATGTTGCTTGCGCGATATAAATATTATCATATCCAAACAGACCGTTTTGCTCGGTATCTGCATGGAATGGTAGATGGAATAAACATGAGATGATATGATTGGAAATAACCTTGTCACTATACGCTTTTTAATGATTTGCAACTGTGTTTGTAACGAAGCATGTTGTCAAGGTATATAATTGAAGAGTAACCAGTTCTTTCTTCACTAGTTAGCAAGATCAAGACAATACGTAAATCGATATTGCAGTGACGTCATCACAATAAACACTGTTTAATTAGTATGGGGTTCCTATATGCGATGTATGTTGGTGTTTCACATGAAAAACGAGAGGTGAGCTATACATCATCAGGAACAGATATTTTGATATACCATGTTATTGGAGATATATAGTTATACGTCAACTGACGGTTGGGATGGTAAACTGAGATGAGGGGTCTAAAATGGTCTCCTAAGACGGAAACCATAATCACACTTCCGGTTTAATGTTTCTTCCTATATTTATAGACAAATATTTCACAATAACAAAGACAACACGACATTGGATCGAACGCTGCTAGCATAGCCCCGATGACGAATTCCATGTATTATTCCCCTCCCAGGGGCGAATTGGGGGGGGGGGTAGGGCTCGCAACCGGTGCACCTCTAGGTCCGAAGAGCCAAGGAGCCAACGGATTGTGGCTCTGAGGGCGCCGATGTACTCTTGGACAAAGAACATGCTAGTTTAACCCTAGACTGCTAACTGACACCGCTTGTTTCAAGGCCCCAGCGCCACCGGTTCGATTGCAGAACCGGGTAGTAATGTATGCCCCAGTCCGCCCTTGCTCCTTACCTCCCTGCGTTAGTGGGTGACCTTAGAACATTATGCTCTAACAATACATGTGAGTTGAATGGAATGTATGCACAATCGACATGACAAGGGTGATGCAATTCCTGTGATATATTATGATAATACATATATTATTGTTATTGATGTATACGGTAATTCCATAAAGGCTTACCGCATACTCTGATAGAGTATATACTGCAAGTTCATACTCCTGTTAAAGTCCAAGGTACAGGGTAAGGTCGAAAAAGTACAAGGAACCAGAAATTGATTCAATTTTTGCAGTTGCTACCGAACACTTAGCAGCGAATGATATATGCCCATATAAGTCTATTTACATACGTTACGTTTGACACTACTGCGCCGTTATGAAATGCATTTTAATCCCCGACCTTTTAACGAGACATGCTGGGTAAATATTATGAGGGACTATACGAGTTGTTTCGTCTCGGTTATACTTTTAAAATAAATAAGATTTTACAGAACGTAACAGAGTCGCTTCTGTATCGCACAACTGCACAAGTATAAACTTCCAATAGGTAACAGTTTAATAACTGAACAGCATTTGATGTTCAGTTTACAGTGCTACAGCGAAGGGGAGGG